>JASANC010001743.1:0-106244 GCA_030248135.1 Theristus sp. LFF4_11 | reverse complement strand
AAAGAAAAGCGGGGACTGAATGACTGATAATGCGGCTCCCCCGCTCCCATATGCCAAAAATAAAGGAAACAAAACCGAAAACTAACACGCATTTTTGATATTATTTTTGAAAAACCTGAAAAAAATTGAAAAAAAAAACAAAAAAAATTGAAAATTTTTTAAAAAAAATTAAAAAAATGCTCATTTTTTACTTTAAAAAAATTAAAAAATTTTTTTTGAAGCTTACATCTCTAGTTACCCCTTTTCCAAACCGTTACCATGCCTCTTCTAGTGTTTTGACCCCCAAAACGTCACTAATTGTCCCCAGCCCAAGTGAAAAAACACATACCGGCTTGAAATTCGATCAATTCTGATGATGTGTCGCGACGGCAGGACACGAAACGGCAACCAGACAACGTAACGCTTGCAAACGAAGCAGCTCGGACGGTCAAATTTAGATTGCGAGGCGAATCGTCACCTTATCTGCATCGGAAATGCTAAGCCAACCTTTGGGACGCTCAAAAACTTCATCGCAGATGTTGTTGAAGCCTGAAATCAGTCGGTAAAACGGTCCAAAATCGACTGCTAAAGGTTTTACGAGGTAATATCAAAGAAAATTTTTGTTGAACTTTCAAAAAATTGTGCCAAAATTGAGGTTTTCAGAGCATATTAGAGGGAAATTTTTCGATTTTTAAATCGGCATTTTTGTTTTTTTAATCACTTTTTTTAAATTTTGATTTTTGTTTAACAACCCTAATCCGAAATCGAGTGCTCTTAAATTCATTGGCCATTGACCAAGACAAAAGTGCCGGACACTTTGATTTCGAAGTTTGAATTTTCTGAACTTCGTGTTCTCCTGCAAGTGCAACCGATTAACTGCGCGTGAGCGTAATTCATTTTTTTCGAAAATCGTTTGTGTGAGTCAGTTGAGTTCGACAGTCGACTTCGACTGCTTGCTGGTTTCGTTGTTTTCGTTTTATCTATGTTTTGTGATTTCAAAATTTTTAATTTCAGAATCGAGTTTCCTAGCTTCTTGGTTTGTTACGTGATTAGTTTAAGTGTTTAGAGTATGGCCTATTTTTTAAACGTATCCCACTGAAATGACGTCATGTGCCGCCAAACATGCGCTTGCCGTTCATAGCAAACCAGATTTTCCGTTTCTAGCCTAACCGGTTTCTTCCCGCAAACAAATGATGAATGACATTAAACTGTCACATTTGTTACTCAAACTGACATTTTAGTGCCTGTACTTGGACAAACGGGCGTTTTTGGGTGTGGGTGTATTGGGTGCAGTGCGTGTGCTGCATGCTCATTGGAAAGTGCAGGTGTGTGATGCCGATGCCCGCCCGGCGTGCGTTTTGAATAAAGAAGCATTACGGTTTAGGATTAGGAACCTACAACGACCCATTGCAATTTGCAAGCAACATCTGATCAGAAATCAAAAAAACCACTTAAGAATGTATACAAATCGAAATTTTTCTACAATAGTGGGCCATGCCTGTGGTGGTGGTCCGTTCTATAAAAGTGAATAGTTTTTGAAAAGTGAACATTTTCACTCCAGGGTGTTCCAAAAGTTAGTCTTTGACAAATTCTGAAAAAAATAATCGAGACATGAGCTTCAAAGACAAACAGTTTTGCATCGAAATTAGAAATTCAATCCAATCAATGAGATGCTTCCGTCAAAGATGAACTTAGGGTTCAAGTATTCAACCGGAATTTGTCAAGGTCTAAATTTTGGAACACACTGGAAAAGAACTATTCACTTTTCAAGCACTATTCATATTCACTGTTTATAGAACTGACCACTGGGGGGGGGGGGTCACTGTACCATGATTGACACCCCCACTGAAAAAAATTTGGCACTCCCCACGTGACGTCACCTACAACCCCACTCGAAAATTTGCTTTCGCCTTCGGTACTGCGTGCGCGTGCGTTTTAAAAAATAAGCACCAGCAAAAATGGGGATTTTTTAAAATTATTTTTTAATAATTAAAAAATGAGTTTTTTTGGTTTTGGCCAGTACCGTGGGCGGGGGGGTGGGGGGGTACACCCCCCCCCAGAGCACCAGAGACCGTCGGGTGGGGGGGGGGGCAGTAGCGAAAGCGGGACCTTGGGTGAGGGGGGTGTTTGCCTAATGTTAGAGGGGAAGGGTCAGGTGCATTATCGGTGAGGGGGGTGCACTGGCAGCAAATTTTCCTGAGGGGGGGGGGGGGGTGCACTGGCAGAAAAATTTCGTGAGGGGGGGGTGCACGGGATCGCACGGGTAATACCAAATTTTTGCCTTGGAAAAACACAGAAATTCTTGTAAAATACAGAATATTTTGTGCAAACAAGGTGCTTGTTTGGTCAGAAACAACAAAATCTATGCAGGGACAGACACAAACATCAAGAAAAATGCAAAAATTACGGTATTTTTGGAAAAAATTGAGATCAGATTGACCACCGTGAGGGGGGGGTGCGATCCCGTGTTTTCTCGCGGAGGGGGGTGGGGGGAGTCTAGTCCCCGTGTCGAGGTACAGGGGGGGAGGGGGGGGGGGTACACGGGTCTCTGCCCGTGCCCAGGCAGGATTTTCGGCTGAGGGGGGGGTGGACCCCCTCACCCCCCCGCACTGTCGCTACTGGGGGGGGGGGGGGGGCACCGTGCCACCCCCCCCCTAAAACCGGGCACCCCCCCCCCCATCGGACCCCCCCTCGAAAATTTGGCCGACACCCCCCCCCACACCCCCCATGAAATTTTGTCTGGCGGAGACCCCCCCCCCAAAATTTTCTGCACACCCTAAATTTTTTTTCGAAAATCATGATTTTTTGTCTATAAAGTCTATAATATAAGCTGATTAATGATAACTTGACCATCTTCATTGTAATTTCAACGATTTTGCAGCAAAATTTAGCGTTTTTCCTTTAAAATTTAAGCGAAAAATTATCATGGGGGGGGGGGGTGGACTAGGGTTAGGGGCTTTGAAAAAAAAATTTTTTTTTTATTTTTTTTTTCGTTTAAAAAAAAAAATTGGATTTTTTTTTCAAACTTAAAAAAAAAATTTGAAAATTTTTTCTTCTACTTTGCTCTGAAAATTCGATTTATGGCATAATTTTTTGAAAGTTCAAACCAAATTTTCTTCCCAACTTCTTTGTGTGCTTAGGTACATGTCATTATTTGGTCATTTTGACCGACGTACTCCATGTTTTTCGATTTGGATGACTTCTAGAGTCAATTTTTAGCGTTGAAATGACTTAACTGAATTGAAATATCGTTTCAGAAATCGTTTTCTTGCAACTTAGAACATGTTTTTCAGTCGGTAGGCCATGAGATGAACATGATATCTTGTTGATTGGCGTATGTTGTAGGTCTACAATGGAGTTGTGCGATATATTGTTAAACAATTGGAGCGGAGGTGTTGGTCAATACCACATCACACGACCGTTTTTCAGATATCCGATAACATGGCCACATGCTAAAACTTGCGTGCTGAGCTAAACTAACGTGTTAAACTTGCGTCTGTCAGTTGCCCGCAACGTTATCGCGAAATCATGGTACGTGTTTTCGATACGATGATTTGAAGAGTGGGCTCTCGCCATGTGGCAGATAGCATAGCTGGTTGAACCTGAAAGTAAGTGTCTTGGGGGGGGGACCGGGTCGACAGGGGTTGCCGACTTAGCTACAGCAAACAGGAATTTTTGAACACAGTCAAATTTTGGTAATTTTCTAAAGAGGAACCACTAAGAACGGTTCAATATTCAAGTACACGTGAAAAATTGCCCTGTTTTACTGTTGAAAATGCAACTTTCCCTCTATGAAATGGACATAATTTCAATAAAACACGATTTTCGCTCTTATAGTTTCCCGGATCGTTCTGAAAATAGTCTAGATGAACTCAGCTCGACGAGACGCTTCGAACGAACCTAACTTGTAAAAAAAAATTTTTTTTTTTAAAAAAAAAAATTTTTTTAATTTAAAAAAAAAATCCGGATTTTTTTTTCCCCTAACCCTAGGGTGGACCCCAGTAGCGAAAGTGCGGGGGGGGTGGGGGAAGGTCCACCCACCCCCCCCTCAGCCGAAAATCCTGCCCGTGCACGGGCAGATACCCGTGTACCCCCCTCCCCCCTTTATCTCGACACGGGTACTAGACTCCCCCCCACCCCCCTCCGCGAGAAAACACGGGATCGCACCCCCCCCCCTCACGGTGGTCAATCTCATCTCATTTTTTTCCAAAAATAGCGTAATTTTCGCATTTTTCTTGACGTTTGTGTCTGTCCCTGCATAGATTTTGTTGTTTCTGACCAAACAAGCAGCTTGTTTGCACAAAATATTCCGTATTTTACAAGAATTTCTGTGTTTTTCTAAGGCCAAAATTTGGTATTACCCGTGCGATCCCGTGCACCCCCCCCCTCACGAAATTTTTCTGCCAGTGCACCCCCCCTCAGGAAAATTTGCTGCCCGTGCACCCCCCCCTCACCGAGAAGGCACCTGACCCCCCCCCCCTCTAAAATTTGGCAAACACCCCCCCCCTCACCCAAGGTCCCGCTTTCGCTACTGGTGGACCCCCCACAGAAAATTTTGAAAAAATGCACCCCCCCCCCCATGCAGTAGCGAAAGCGGAACCTCGGGTGAGGGGGGGGTGTTTGCCAATTTCAGAGGGGGGGGGGGGTCAGGTGCCTTCTCGGTGAGGGGGGGGTGCACCATAGTTGTTCTAGGGGGGGGCCTGGGGGGCCGGCCCCCCCCCCCAAAAATTTTCGAATCTATCTCTATCAGACAGGTTTTTTTGGCTCAGCTATTATCTATCCAAAAAAATTTCTCAGCCAGCTGTCTATCTAAAAAAATTTGTCTTCGAAGACATAAAATGAGTCAATTTTTGACCAAAATTGACCACTTTTGCTTGTAATTCTTGAAAATTTCGCTAATTTTAGGTAAAATATGCATTTATACATGATTTTTAGTGTATTTTTAGCATTATTTTGCTGTTTTTATAGTATTTTAGCGTTTTAGTTATCTATCTATTAAATTTCATAATTTTGACCGGCCCCCCCAAAGTCACATGGCCCCCCCGCGCCCCCCCCAAAATTTTCCAGCTATCTATCTATCTGGAAAATTTGCTCCAGCTATCTATATCGGCCCCCCGAATCATAGACAAAAGACCGCACGTACCAAAAGACCGCACGTGCCAAAAGACCGCAAGACCAAAATACCGCAGATTGGTGTGGAACCAAAAGACCGCACGTGCCAAAAGACCGCACGAGCATTTAGAAAGTCGGTTCCGCTGATTCTATTTCGATTTTACAGTGGATTTGGAACACGGCCAAATGGCATTTTCGGGGTTCAGTGGATTTGGAACACGATTCAAAATGATTGTGCACGCAGCCTTCAAAACTCACTTTTGTTTGATAATTTGTCATGGATTATCAAAATTGGTTGGGGGAATCGTGAGCTGGGCGACGTTTTCTGTTGGCAGTCTGCGTGTTTCACCTTGTTTGTCTTGTGCGCCGACCTGTCACGCGACTTTGCCGGCTCTGTGCTCAACCGATTTTAAGGATCGACGGCTCAATCAATGATTTTTGTAGAATAAAAAAGGATAGGAAGACAAAATAAACATAAAATAACATATCATATTCACGTACGCAGTGACTGATTTTGGTGCGGTCTTTTGGCACGTGCGGTATTTTGGTTTGATAGCATCTGCGGTCTTTTGGTCACAAAAAAATCTCAAATCTGCGGTCTTTTGGCACGTGCGGTCTTTTGTCCGCAAGCCATCAAAACTGTACTTTTTTATCTGAAAGTGTGTTTTACACCTTTTCCACAGAAAGTGACTTTCTGATTTTTTGCCCAGAGTTTCGTAAATTTTTTTAAGAAGTTTGAAAAAATTTCGAACTTTAGGCGTGGTTGGTTTTTGGTTGGGAAGGGAAAGGAAAATGGAAAATTCGGAATCTTACTGTAAATTTGATTCCAAGTCCCAAGACTTCAAGGACTTCGACTTCAATGAAAAAGTTTTCACAGTGAAAGTTTGATCGAGTGACGAGACAACTGACGATCATCTTTGCCTTTTCGGACCGACTCGACTTAGACATTGCTTCGTTATTGAGTCAATATGGGCCGCAAAAAGAAGAAGACGGTGAAACCATGGTGTTGGTGAGTTTTCGACGTCGACTGCTTTTGTTACTACAAACAAAGTTTTTTGGTAAATACGTAGTTTAACTGGAAATTCCATCCAACTAATCACTTCACAAAAAACACGAGTTTAATTCAGGTATTGCAACCGTGAATTCGAAGACGACAAAGTGTTGATACAGCATCAGAAGGCAAAACACTTCAAATGTCACATTTGCCACAAAAAGCTGTTCACAGGTCCAGGTTTAGCTATCCATTGCATGCAGGTAAGTCGTGTCTCACACAATGCAACATCAGTTGATCAGTATCTCGCATTTTTTACCACAGTGAAACACGCCGGAGAAATTCAAGTTAGCAACACATAACAAATGCCGGGATAACAAATGCAAGTTCGGCACCTGATTGGATTGAAAGTAGCTCTCGCATTGACATGAATTTTAAATGTTCAAATGGCTCACTCAAGTCTTTAAACCTTTCAATGTGGACTTTTCTTTTTGAATTTTGTTGTCTGAGAATTGGAGTCTGGAGAGCGTGTTTGAGTGAGGTTTTCATTCGTGGCGTAGTTGTGAACTCGAATGTACGTTTTTTTGTTTTGATCGTTTTTCGCAAACAGAATTCCCCGTTTTTTGTCTGCAGGTTCACAAGGAGACAATCGACAAAATCCCGCATTCGTTGCCGAACCGTGGATCGACGGACATCGAGGTCTACGGGATGGACGGAATCCCGGAGGCTGATTTGAAAGCGCATGAAGCGGAAAAACTTGGTGCGCAGATTTCACAGTATTTTCCGTCATCTACTGCTTTTTCTTCTTCATCCATGAACCCACCCGCCTATTTATCCCGATTAAGCTAAGCACTGAAGTTGGTTGTACTGTGTTGCGGTGCGCAGTTGCACTTGATTTCTGAAACCGATGTGGGCAACAGAGTTTTTGCTTCTTCTTCGAGTCCAATGCTCCGTCCAGATGAGCGGGGCGGGGCGTTAAGCTCAAGATTCACGCAAGCCCGCACAACGGTCAAATATGGACACTTACACAGTTTGCAGATCACCATCACCATGATAATTTCGCAGTCGTGACATGCATGATTAGCGTGAACGGGTCAACCGAACGTCTTTGCCATGAAATTCCGTTCACCCGTAACAACACCTTTCCGCAGTGGCGGCAATAAACAACAAGAAGCACATGAAATCGTGGTGTCACTTGTTACCATCCACCATTCTCACTCTCCAGTCCACCTGGAAAATCAATACACTATGACGTGATGACCAACCAATCAGCGCTAAGAACTGCTCATGACCAACCAATCAGCTAGCTAGCTGCATTTATTAACGAGATAGACTGATTATTTTGCCGCTCTCGTATTTCAGGCGCTGACGGTCCTTCGGCCGAGAAGCAGGCGCGTTTCGACGAGCCACCGTTGCCACCGCCGAATCCGTTTGGCATGCCGCCTGGCATGCCGCCGATGCCGCCAATGCCAGGAATGATGGCGATGATGCCGATGCCGCCGGGAATGATGCCAAGTGCGACTGCGGTTTTTTTTTGTTTGCGGGTTTTCTTTCTGCTGGCTTTTTTCGTGTCGTTGTTATGAGGATCACATGCTGCCGTCGTTCGTGCCCGGACCTTATGGGGTGGCACTGGTATCCCTCGACTCGTAATTATTCTAATGGTCACACTCGTGGCCTGGTGGTAGTGCGTTAGACTACAGTCTGTGCGCTCGGGGGATCGAGCCCCGCCGAGGGGTGTATAGGCGCTTAATGACAGAGACAAACTCGATGGGCGCCCTACTCAATGGCGTTCTGTACGCTTCTCTTAGTTAGCCCTGGCTGAAAACATCGCCTAAAAATCACAACAACAACAGAAAATGTAAACATTTTTTTGTTCCAGGATTCCCGCCGATGCCCCCGATGATGCCAATGCCGCCCGGCTCGATGCCGCATCCGCCCGCTGCTGCCGGGGCGCCCATCCCGCCGGTCGGTACTAGATTACGTTTTCAGTTTTTTTTTAATCTTCATTTCGGCGTTTTTCGATGGAAGTGAGACGTTTTCGTTGAAATCGTTTTAAATAGTGAAAAACGTTTTGAAGAAAAAAAAAACAGATTGATTTGAATGAAACGTGAATTGAGAAATGGTCAGAGACGGTCGCACAATGTCAGTGTTATTGAATGGTGGACGAAAATTGAATTGGCAATTAGCTTTTGTAGCTAACGAGGGGTGTTGTAACGAGTGTAGCAATTAGTGGTTGAAAGACGAGACGCATTGGCGGTAGCAGGCATTGCCCGTTAGTGTAAGTTCAGAGTTCAAACCAGAGTTCAAAGTGCAAACCTAGCCAGAGCGACCGGCTGTGGTATCGCACGCAGCGGCGCATTTCGGGGTCGTGACGTGCGGTGTAGCAAGACAAGCCCGCCACGCTACATGTGGGTGTGAGATGAATGATGATACCCGCTAAAGTTTTGCACATGCACCCGCCTATTGTGGATTTATTCGAACGTGTCCGGACTAAAATGACGTCATTTGCTTTAAAAACGCCCGTTTGTCAAAGTACAGGGCACTATAAAATGTCAGTTTGGTGTGACTGATTCGTCATTCACCATTTGTTTACGCGAAGAAAACCGGCTAAACGGAAAAGTCTGGTTTGCTGTGAACGGGCAAGCGCATGTTTTGCGGCACATGACGTCATTTCAGTGGGACACGTTTAACAAAATAGGTCATACAGTAGTTACACCCAATGTGTTCACAGACGAGCACGGTCGGTCCGGCAACAAGCGTCGCCGCCTCAGTGGGCGCGCCGACGTTCCCGGCGTATAGCGGGCCGACGGGCGCTCCGGCGGCATCGACCAACGGCGCCGCCACGACCGTCGGTGCCGCTCTGCAAGACGCGCACAAACAGCCGCCCGCCGCCGTGGTGCCGCCGGCCACCGGCACGAAAATCATCCATCCCGATGAGGATATTTCACTGGTTCGGCGGTTTTTTTGTTTGTTGTTGAACGTTTTGAGTGATTTTTGTTTTCGTTTGCGTGAAACAGCGAAAAAAGTGGGTTTTTTCCCTCATGGTAAAGACTGAATATCGCGATGCGCGGTACATGTGATTTCAATCTTTTCTTGATTTTGATTTCTGCTCACTGGAGCAACAGTAGTAATTGTACTGACTGCTATCTGAGCGATAGAATATCTGAATTTCTGAGCTCATGAGTTGGAATTTCGAAGTTTCTCCGGTGCAAAGCGGGTTTGCGGGGTTTTTTTTTTGACTGAAACGCGCTGCGATTTTTCAAAGGACTTTTTTTGAAAAGTTACTTTCATTTATTCAGGAAGAACGCCGGGCGACTCTGGCGAAATACGCACGGACGTCGCAAGGTTTGGTTCAATTTTTTTTCTTTTTATTTTTTCGTTTCCTCTCGGCAAACCATTTCAACCAACAACAAAAAAAACAGTCGACTTTTGTTGGGTGTCCTGTCATGTCGTCCGGTTTTTCTCCATTTTTTTCATGTACAGTATCGCACGATCGCGCGTTGCTAGTTTTATGACCAATCCTGACATATTCTGTGTGTCCTCTGCGCGCGCTCCCAGACCTGCGTGGTCTGGTTTTTGCCACAACCAAATTACTCTGTGTTGCCGCTTTTGCTTCTCATCGGGGTAGGTGCATTTGCCGGTAGGTGGATATGAAAACGGTCAACTCTCACACACACACACACACGAACGTGGTTTTGCTAGAAATCGTAGTTGCATGCTGAACGATTAGGTAGTTTGCGTTCGGGAAAAATTCGTGTGTTTTGTCATTATTGTTGTTTTGCCTTCGTTAAGGTTCAAGGCGCTAATTGGTTGCATTTTGTTTTAACAAATTTACGCCATGCTGATTTGCTACATACACACGCGTGTATTATGCAGCCAATCAGCGTGTTTTGAATTTAAATCAAACCTTTTTGCAACATCGTTTCGAATCGAAGAACGTGAGAGCGAGAAAAAGTCGCACACGAAAAAAATGTGAGTGTACCACAAAACGTGAGTCCTTGTAAATCGATTCTTCTTGACTAAAAAATCGTTTTTTTGTTCAATTTTGTTGTTTGTTGGTTTGTTGTGAAAAAAACTTAGGAACTGCAGGTCAACTCAACATTCGGTAAGTACACGAAATAATTTTAGAAGTACGAGTCACATTAAGGACACTGATGCTTTCTGAACTTGGTAATGGTGTGGTTTTTTAGTACGTTAGACACTTGATCGCCCGCATAGCTCTCTCCACAAGTTGTATTCGCACGTAAAAATCAACGTTATTAAAAAATTCGACGCAAGATGTTGATTTTCTAACTGGGGGATGGGGAATTCGCGCGCTTTCATTCAACGTATTTGTTTTTTGTCGTTTTCCCACTTGATTTATCTGAATTTTTATCGTTTTTCTTGCAGCTCCCATGGTACCAGTCACGTCCCAGGGAATGTATGGGATGCCTTCCTATGGAGGTGACTTGTTTGATATTTTTTTACTTTCTTACTTTACTTTTTTACTTTATTTTTTACTTTACTTATATTGATATTCACATTCAGCTGTTTTCTCGGTTGTTTGTTTTCAACTTGCAGTGCTTTCCAAAATAACATGTTGTTTCGTGTTCCTTTAGGTCCCTACTGAACACACACCAACGGATGCTCGAAAATAGAAACTGTTGTGAATTCGGAAATCGTTTTTCTTTATTCGACCGGAATTTGGTTATCGAACTTGTGAGTTTTTTCTTGATAAAGAGCGACTTTTGGGATACTGGAAAAAAACTCGAAAGGGATACAGAATGTCTGCCAATAAATGATCCACTTGGATTAGACCGTAAGTGGTGTTTTTTTGCTTTTATTGTGATTTCAGTGATTGGACAGTTGTTTTGGCTTCTAGCGATGTTTTTTTTATTTTATGTTTTTTACGAGTTTGTGTTTTTCTTCACTTGAGTTTCGTGTTATTGCTTGACAGTGTTCAAGTTTCAAAATGCCACATTGTTTGCTTGCTGATAACATTGATGAATGTTTGAAAGCTAATGACAAAATTTCGTTTGACACTGACGCTTGAAACTTGAACACCAGTCGAATCGTTCTCAGAACTCCGTGGGCATGGAGTACGGTCGTTGCAGCTACCGTATCTGATTATTTCTAACTGTATTTTCGGTTGTCATTGAAAAGTTAATTGTGACTTTTGTGAACAATGATAACAGTGACATTGGTCCATGTGGTGACGACATCAAAACACCCGGCTACCTACACCAAACCACCAAAATGGTTGGGTTTGTGAGCGGGCTTCGGAGTTACCAATTTGAAAGTGCGCGACCCAATATGTACTCCATGAGCTCGAAGTTTTGACATTCGACTGTATTTTATGTGATTTATTGAGTCCGTAATGTTTCGTATCGACTTGGTTTTCGGTCGGTAAAAAAGTTATTCGCACAAAACGTTGACTTCGGAAAAAAAACTAGCTCGTTCAAGCAAATCTGTTTTCATGATTTAAACAATTATTTTGATCGTTTCTTGGCGATTGTGTTCTTTGTTGTTGTTGGTATTCCACTTGTGTGACTTGAATGCGGATGCTGAATAAAAATGCGTTGAGACACATTGGATCTTTAGCATATTTGTCGCTTTTAGCCTGCAGTCGTTTCCGGCCAACATGGTTGTTCATCTGGAAGCTGGTGTTTCATGTTTTTTTTTGTTTTTCTGTCCTTTTTATTGATTGGCTGATGATTGTATTGTCTCGCGCCAAAGAACACAGCACGCAAGCGATAAGCGGACTAATTCAACTGGGCCGTAAAATAGATTTCAGTCGTGGCTTTGTTGATTAGTTTGCGCACACACAGTCCGATTCTTAAAATCAAAGCTCTTGGGTTCGCCGCCGTTCGGGGATATAGCAACCAAAGATCACTGTGCCCCTGGACAAAGCGTGGCTCGGAAGCTGCCCTCGCCCACGAGCTGATGAACAGTGCGTTCCTCGAAACCCATCGGAGTTGATTTAGTTGGTAACTTCTGGTTTCCGAAATCAATATTGGCTGGTGTGTGGGGGGGGGGGCATGCTTCAAATAACGTGATTAAAAGTCGCCATCCAAAGGTGCACGACCGATAATCGACAGTTTCAACACAAACGTCGGTACAGTTGCATGCAACATTTGCGCGCCATCAATCGCTGGTGCGTCCGCCTCGGTGCTCCGGTGTGCGTCGTCGTTTTTTTCTTCGACCATGTCGGCTATCCGGCGAGAGTTCGCCAGCGGTCGATGCAAGTGAGTCCGAAACAAAACTGATCTGCCACCACGCCTGTTTACTCGTTTTAAGATCCGTCCGATTTTCATTGGTCAGATTTTGCTCGCGATTGTCAAACGCCAAGCTAAGCAATCGTGTGAAAATAACTTTAGTTTTCAAAAAACCACTTGTACCTTTACTTTTCTATATACCTGTTGTTTGGTCAGTGTATTCTTGTTTGTAGCTGTGGTTAGCTGCACTAATTAGCATTACTAGATGTAAATCATGCGAGCATGAAAGTGTAGTACGGTCTTCACACTACAGGAAGACCGCAGCTGTGTGGACTGAGCAGCTAAAGTGAAGAGTTTCGTTTTTTTTTTCGTTTCGGTAGTTGTTTTTTATTGAGTAATCACTTTTGCAGCCGACCCTACAAGAAAACGACTGGATCTGGGTGAAGACGTTCGGTTATTCCAATTACACTGTGCGACCCGTTGTTGGTGACGTGCTGATATTTACGTTAGTTCCTATTCAAATAGACGCTAACAAACACAAACTGAGTTCCGAATAAATTTTGTGAAACTCATTGCGCTTATTTCAGTGCTAACCGTCACATGTTGGTCTCAAAGGACGAAGATTATTTCAAGTGGTTTTGTATTATCAAAAATTTTCCAAGTCGAAAAACCGGTCAACGGGTGAATGGCGATGATCAGAAAAAATATAACAAATCTGTCAAAAAAAACTGCGACAGCGTGAAGAATCATTTCCAGGCACCCGCGACATCCCGAAAAGACGTACGTCAAGCGTGTGGTTGGTGTGCACAAGGACAAAGAGCAGAAATTCGGGTTGGTTGGCGGGTTGGTTGGTTCTGGCTGGAAATACGCCGTTATATGCGTTTTTTTCGGTTTGAAAATTGCGCTGCGAAAACGTACCGCAAGCCACAAGCAATCAAAAAGCAGCGAAAAGCTGTAAAAATAAAAAAAAGTTTGTTTTTAGGAACCTCATTCGCGATTCCACCGGTCGACCAGCGAGAATCCCACGCGGCTCCTGCTGGGTGTTGGGCGACAATCCGCGCAGCTTGGAGAACAGCGGCAGCTTTGGACCGGTATGTAGTGGTCGCCTGAGGGCCCATTCATGCACGACGTATGTATATCCGGCACGTCACGTCACGGCACGTCCTGTATGAATGCGTGTATAAACGAGCACGTGTTCTAAAGATAACGGGACGTGCCGGATTGCTGTTTTTTTTGCTCCATGAATGAAGACGTGACGTGACGTGCCGTAAAAATTTGTGTCCATGAATTGGCCTTGAGAGGACCGTGCACTTTCTGCAGAACGTCGCTTTAGGGGCATTCATGAAGCCGGTATTTAGTGACGCGTAGCTGTGTTAAAACAAAGCTACGTGGTCACTAAATACTGCTTCATGAATGCCAGTTTAGTCTGATGTCGCGTTAGACGCCACAGCAGACAAACACGCCTCCGAGCAGTTCATTTTTACACTAAGCATTGGGGCAGAAACAAAATCTGTCAGGACATTTGAGAACCAATTTCGGCTCTATTGGAGTGGTGAAACAAACTGTCTGGAGATGGGAGAACTAATTTCGGTTCGGTTTTTTTGGAGTGGTGATGGGGGACGAGAAAAAACGCTCATGAGACGTCACCACCAGACGTCACTCAACAACACGAGTGGTCATCGTGTGACCAACACCGTTAAGGCGGAAACACCATTTTAGTTTTTCGTCCGTACGCACAAACGTCGTTCTAAATCCCGTGCGCAAACTAATGGTGTCCGTAATGCATTAACATAGCACACACGACACGATTTCTGAATCGCGTGGCCATTTTTCACGTGTCGTGTCCGTGCGTACGCACAAAAAAAAACAAATTGCTAAACGCGCCTTTATTGTTCAGGTGCCCATTGGTCTGGTGCACGGCCGTGCCACGCACGTCATCTGGCCGCCACGTCACTGGAGACGCTTGCAGCGGAGACCATCCGTCGTTCCACAGCCGGGCGATTGTACAACGGAATCAGAGGCTGAGACACCGTTTGACTGATTGTTCGAGAAAAAACGGTCAATGAAACGATGCTAAACGAGTTGGTGAAGTGGACCGCAATTATATACGACGGTGACAACCATTGAACATCCGGATACCCAATTATTCGATGACTGTTGTCCATTACTGTCGTCGTCGTTGTGCGCGCCACACCACACATCGTGTCCGAAGAGCGTGCACATTTTTCTACAAGCAAACAACAACCACTGTTGTGAACATCTAGTCTCACGCAACGTCTGATGGATCTACAGCACCACAACACCGACCAACCATCGACCACCTCTCCATCAACGACCAATCATTGTCCCTTTTCATTCGAGGAGTTGCCGGATGAGATACTGAGTGACATTCTGAGCAACTTGCACGACACCAAGCACAAAGTCACTGTCGTTCGTCGTGTCTCGCAAAGGTGCCGTCAGCTGGTGGACTCGCCAACGGCGTGGCGACGCTTCACCGAGCTTGACATTGAGGTCGGCCCGATTGAACGCACCATTGGACAACGATACCAGCCGGTGCACAGGTGAATCACGTTTTTTCACCAGTTTTTCGGATGGCTGGATGAAATTTCATTGTTTCTTTGATTGTTGACTTTTTTGTGTTCGATACTAACCTAGTCTGTCGCTCTTGTTTCTTTTTTCGCCCTGAGTGACTTCAATTCACGTGCAATCTAACTCTATAACATATACAACTAGCTGATTGGTTGGTGATCACGTGACGCATGCATTCTGTACAGGCAGAGTCCAGGACTGCACGGCATCACGTGATCACCAGCCAATCAACTAGTTGAATATGTAAAACAGAGTTATTCGTCAATCACACGCGAGTTTTTGTGGTTTTCAACGCACTATTCCGCCTGGAAGTCGCAGTTGATTTGGTGTTTTCTTGACTACGGCCGAATAAAAGTGTCCCTCCCGAGACACCTGCCTTCCACTTCGTCCAGCACCTACTATCGACTGAACGAGCAGCGATTCACCGCCGAGAATCACGAGGCGACCGCGGCCGGTACGCGCGTGCTCGCGTGGCTGCTGCGTCGCGTCGGCGTCGCCAACGTTCGCACGGTTCGACTGAGCTGCGAGATCGTGTACAGCGTTGACAGGTTGGTTGTGCTGAGGAACGTGGCTTGGTGGTAGTGCGTCCGAGTACAGTCGGGGCATCGAGCCCCGCCGCCGAGGGGTGTATAGGCACAGTGACAGAGAAAACTCGATGGGCGCCCTACTCAATGGCGTTCTGTACGTTTCTCTCGGTTAGCCCTGGCTAAATACATTGCCTAAAAATCAACCACAACGAAACCGAAGTGCGTCTGCCCCGATTGGCGCCAGTGTGTTTTGCGATTGCTTTTTTTTCTGTTCGCAGCCGCCTGCGAATGAGCGAGCTGCTCGCGTGTTTGCTCGATTCGCGCGTGCCCGCGAGCACTCGCCATCTGACGCTCGACTGTTGGACGTACGCGGCTGCGATGGTCGGCGAGTTTGTGCGAAATGCGCCCTGTCTGCGGTCGTTCACGCCGCTGCACAAGGTGACGTGCACGTTCGGTGTTTATTCCAACGCCAAGTACAGTATATTTCTTCAAACCTGTCACTTTTGGCGAAATGCCGAACACGCGAAACTGTGAATGAAATAATAGTGTACCGGAATCGGGTTTGGTCGGGGAATCGAGAATCGCCCATTTGTAACGCTGTATCCGCATTGCTTTAGCCGCTTGCCATCAAACATTCGTTTTCGATTGCAACATTCCACTTTTGCATCCCGACAGGTCTGTTCGACCGTGACCATGGACGTTTATCGATCGCTATGCCCGTCGCTGGCAACGTGTCACCGGGTGACTGTTCTCGTTTGGTCCGTCCAATTGAAGGAGTCGCAATACGCCGATGAGACGCGTGAACTGTTTCTGTCGATGGTGAAAGGTGCAATGGAATTATAGCAAGCAAACCTGCAGAGGGTAACACAGTAGCTGGCGGGGTAATGTTGTTGTTATTCTTCATCGGCCAACATGTGGGAAAGGCAGTGACGCAATTTGGCCGATCGAGCGGGGGGCTCGGTCGGGTGCGGACGGACGCTGTGTAGGAGCGGCGTCGTTGGCCGCTTGCACACGATGACGGCTTGTCGTGTGACCGTACGAACCAAACACCGTGTATACTTTTCTTATAACACTGCACTGTTTGCAAGTCATAAACAAGCACACCGACGCTCTCATACGATATCACGTGTATGTGTGTGCGACTGGCAACAGTCAACGCGACTGTGTGCCGAGCCTGCTGGTTTGCAAACTTGCATACGCCGACGGAATTGCCTGGCACTTCGCCGTTCCGTGAATGAAACCGCGTAGACGCACGCACATTATGACCGCGTTATTACAAAGTGCGCTGTTCGCAAGCTAGGGCGTTAGCACCATTCTGCGCTGATGTTAATTCCGTTCATAAAATTGACCAGTACACATTATTTCATAATCTTAAAGACTTTTTTCAACCGTGCTTTCGTCCGCAGGCCTGCCCGCATTGAGGCACCTCGACTTGTCCGTCTCGGTCGACTGCACCGATGCGACGCCAACATTCCTGACGTCCATTCTGAACGACGTGCCAGCTGGCGTACTCCGCCGCCTCCACCTTTTGTCGTCGATCGCGCTCGACCCACCGAACCGAACCGTGTCGACGTTCTTTCGTCGTGACCTACGGTCGGTCGACCGACTGCTGTGCAATCTGACGGAGCTGCGCGTTCGTTTCGATCGATTCGAGCGTTCCGCCGTCGACTGGGCAGCGATGTTGCCGCGTCACGTTTGCCCGCAACTGGAGAGTCTCTGGTTGGCGATCGACGATGACGAGCAGGTGGTGCTGCTGTTTGTTGTTGCGAAATAAAATGGAATGGAATGGTTGCTGTTGTGTGATCAACCGTATCAACCGTTCAACTAGAATGCGCAGCCACATTCGAACGCTAAATTATAGGCTGCATGCTTTCCGGTGCCCGGACAGACTCCGCCTCGACAGGAATGCCTGCACAGAAAGCATGCATTACCTAATCAGTCACCTAATGCATCACCTGAAGCATACAACCAGCGAATTGCCTATAATTTCAGAGTTCGACTGTATTTTTGTGCCGTTTTCATTTTGTTGTTGTTGTTTTGCTACTGTCGCGAGTGATGGTGTATCGCGCACGCACTCTGATTTTGTGGCGAAATCATGTCTCAACCTGACTGCTTGATTGCTAGCTGGTGAATCGAATCGTTCTTTTTTTCGAATGTTTTCAGAACAATTCACAACGCGACCACTTTTCGCTCGCCGCTGTGACGCGAGTCGTCGCTGAGTGGTTGCGGTACCATGACGACGCTGAAATCGACCAATCAGCGCACGGAGGCGGCCGAGTGTTGAGACTCCGCCTGAACACGGCGGTGACATCGCACTGGCCGAAGAGTCCTGCTGAGTCCGGCGTCGGTTGCGCTGAGCATTGGCGCGCACGAATTGAAGCAGAGCTGCCGTTCGAATGGTCGATCACGATGCGAACGTTCGTGGTGGTCGCCTCCGGACGCACGCTCACGTACTGCATCAGACGACGGCGTCCTGGAAACAATGATGATCATCAGACTGGTGTACTCGACGAGAGTGTGCCGGCCGTTTGTGTGGAGATCCGCTGATGAACTCTGATAATTGTTGTTGTTGTTGTTGTTGTTGTTGTTGTTGTTGTTGTTTTGTTCCGTGCAGAAACCGGTGCGCTGTTGCAGCAGCCCCGCAACGTTATATTACGATTGACGGTCAGACGGGCTGTTGTACGGAATGGCCGAGTAAACATGGCAGCTTTTTTCAGGGTGCAAGGAGAGCGCGAAATTTGAATGTAAGAAAAAAACCGTTCAGAAACCAAATTGTGCGCCAAGTTTTGCGCGCTTTTTTAGACTAATGGATTCTTGAAGTTATTCTGTTCATTTTTTGTGCTTTGCGCACATGATTAGTTATTATGTTGGTATTTTTGAAAAAGACGACTCCTAGTCTGAGACTGATTCCGCCTTGATGGACTGCCTTATTCATTCGGCCATACTGTAGTGTAAATTTATATTCTAACGTCTCAGAACAATATAACGTGCTTTGCTTTAAAAAATCAGTTTTGTTCACCTCTTCGGTTTCACTTATTTTTTCACGTGCAACGGCAGCTAAACTAAAAGCACTGGCGACTACACGACAAGCGAATGGTTTGATCGCACAAATGGGACATAATAACTGGTGCGGCCACCACTCTTCTGCATCTGATGTTGGCGAGGCCGAAATGCAGTGTGCAAACCGCAAACAGCGAACTTCACGTGTTGCATGCGCTTGCAAAACACCGGGTCGCTTGTGGCTTTAGTGCCCGGGGTTGTTGATTTTGTGAGATTTTACTACTCGGGTTCGCGATGGTTTACCCAAACTATAAGATCTGTCTGTGGTAAAACACCTTCGGCAGTTCTGCCTGGTGTCCGTCGCACTGACGAGCCAGGGGACACCGCGGTATGCGTCTACCTGGCGAAACCGCAAACAGCGAACTTCACGTATGAATGCCTTTCTAACCTACAGGGTAATCCAAAAAAAACTACACGATAAGAGTCGGCTCTAGCTCACCAACGGGTGAATCGTTTGGACTGAAATTTTAACCAAGCATCACAAAAAGCTTTTTATTTTTTATCGTAAGATACAACGTAAGCTTTGTATTTATCTCAAAAAACAACGTAAGAATCGTTTTTATAAAATTCAGAAAAGCAAAAGTTCATTCATAAAAAAGCAAAAATTCATAGCAGAAAGCTGAAACATCTCCTTGAGCGCTGAGTGGTGGACGTGCGCTAGGCTCACCGTGCTGTATTTGGCGCAAAAGTCAATTTTTTTACGTTTTCACTATTTCATTTCGCATTCATCACAGGGTTTGACCAATTCGTCTGAATTTTTAACACACAAAATACAAAAAAACTTTTTGTGATGCTTGGTTAAAATTTCAGTCCAAACGATCCACCCGTTGGCGAGCTAGAGCCGATTCTTATCGTGTAGTTTTTTTGGATCACCCTGTACATAACACAACAACTGTAGTTCCCCGACACGACATGTCACTGCAGTGCACCGGCGTCAGAGCGAGTTTCGTGTTTCTGTACATACGTGCGCGCAGCGTGACGGACGCTAAATTGCGTTTGAAACCGAACCGCAGCGGCGCCAAAGTGCAACAACAATATGTGTATCGCACGTGTTTCAAACCGACTTGTTTACTGTTAACATGATTAGCCTTGCGGCGTCTTCTATATATGGGAAGCCAGCGGCATCTCCAGTTTCTCATAAACAACGTGCGTGATAATTGCGCGTGTTTAGTGCGTATCTGCTATTTTGTTGCAGTGCAATATGGATTATTAATGTTATCAATGATTTTAAACCGTAAATCAATGAAAGGACAAACCGTGTTTTCGATGACGTCATCTCTTCAAGGCAAGTAAAGGGCGATTTCGACTGCATCTGTTCTGTCCTGTGCATCAACAAAAACCGTGTGTTCCATTTTTAAAAACGTTTTATGCACCTGAGAGATGCATGCGAGCCTAGATTGAAGCTGAAAGCGTGTTAAAATAAGATAACCACACACTCAGCAAAGTTGGCCAGCAATCGTATAGTAACAAGTGCAGTTCAAACTGTTGAGTTTTTATTCCTAGTCATGGCGTCGGTTGTGGACACCATTGTTCGTTTGGGGGTGCTGCAACTTTCCTTTCGTATGAGCCTGCATCATGAGCGATTTCGACATCAGACATTTCATCATGGGACAAAGCGATTTCGATTTTTTTTGATTTTTTCTGGGGTTTTCAAACTTAGCACATTTTAACAAATTTACAAAACACGATACCTACGTGCGCCGACGCTGGTATGAACTATTGAAATAATTAGCATTTCCATTAGTGTCGTATTGCGCCGGTCTGTCGATTCAGGTCGTAATAATGCGTCTCCATTTTTGCTCCGGAACCGCGGTTGAAGCGAAATAGAAGCAAGCACGCCGATGGGTTGCCTTTTGTAGTAACGGGAAGTAAACTGTATTTATCTGTGCCTATAGCAAAGAAAAACAAAATCCGCTGGTTTCATCAGCAGACGTTCGGCACAGTGTGTCAAGTGCATCGAGGCTTTCTGCGTCAAAGTTTACTTTTCTACATCAAATACGTGATGAATATTTGAATATTCTAGTCGGTGAAGTTGAGAACGATAAATACAAATGTATATGTGTTTCCGTGTATTATTTTTTAGCCAGGAAAACACGCACAACACAGTCCGTGTCGTGGCACAATATTTGAATTGGTTGGTTGATTTCGACGTGATGCATGTTGTTCCTATTTTCGGAATCTTCATGGGAAAAAAGACATCACAAACGGCACTATTGTTTATAATAATTAATATCGCTCGAGTATACAATCCTCAGCTCAGTTTATTTCCGGACGTTTTCAAAGCATATACCTCTTTTATGCGTTATTGCTGGTTATCACGAATCAAGACGCCCGTGGTTTCTAAGGGGTTTTGTTGGCTTCCTGCTTTTTGCGGCTGCACTCGCTGCAAAACGCATGAAAACCCAATTAGGAAAAACGTTTTCATGGCTTTGCATGTACCGTATTACCTCTAATAAACCCCCATGGGGGTTTATTTCTTCAGCGACTTCTGGGGGTGGGGGTTTATTTTTGGGGGGGGCTTTATTTTGGGGGGGGTTATTTGGAAACCATTTTTAGGAGTGGGCAAAATGGCAAAAATACCTTCCATGGCAGGAAGGAAGTCGCAGAAACTTCTACTCTACATAGAAATTTCCTTTTACAACAGCCTTTTGTAATGAAATTACCATTAACTCATTCATTTGGGGCCTTTGGAAGCACAATTTCATCATTTTCACTACAACCAGCTACTAAATTCGCTGGGTATGTGTTTCAAACAGGTTTCAATAATCCCCCATAGGGGATTATTTTTGGGGGGGGATTATTTGGAAACTTGTCGAGGGGGTGGGGGTTTATTTTTTGGGGGGGGGTTTAATTTTGGGGGGAGGTTTAATAGAGGTAATACGGTAAGCGACTTTGTCGAGTCGAGAATAAGCGGTTTTCTGTAACGTTTTGTGCTGAAAATCTACTACTACTAAATTTACAATTTGTCTGTGTGTGCGTGGCACTTTTTCGCAATTTGAATTGGCGCCCATTTTGCTATTTAAGAAAACTCCATCTCAATTTCCTTAACCTATTTTTTTTATTAATGCCAGATGAGATTGTTTTCTCAAAACGTCGCTCTTCATTGCTGGAGTCATCATGATACTCTTTGGTCAACAGAGACAGTTCAGCGCAGCATGGGCAAATGGAAGCGTGGCTGATCAAAACTTGATGATCGACTGGGAAAGATGTAACAAAACCATCTTTGAAAAAAGTTTGAACTTTTTTGTTTTTAAAAATCGGGTTGCAAAACGCACATCGACATCGGCATTGCAAGTTGCACTTTGGATGCAAAACAAGTAAATTTCATTGAAATTGATACTCCATGGTAATTTCAATGCAACGCACGATGGGCAACTGGCAATTGTTGCTGCTCAAAACTTGACGAGCGACTGCGACGGGTGAAAAGAAGCAATGACTGCAAAACTAAATTATAAACGTCACTTTTCTGTTTCTTCTATTCATTTTCACTTTACAAAAAAGGCTTGGCTTATGTTAGGGTAACCGGGTAAAAGAAGCATTCGCTTTTTAAAACGGGTATTTTTTAATGAAAAAACGTTACTTTTTATATTTTTTATTCAATCTTACTTAATTTACAAAAAGGCTTGACTTAGGTTAGGGTGAACGGGTAAAAATAGTAAATTAATAAACTTCGCATTTTCACTTTGCAAAAAAGGCTTGGCTTAGGTAAACGGGTAAAAGAAGCGTTAGCTTTTTAAAACGGGTAATTGAAAAAAACGTTAATTTTTATGTTTTTTATTCAATCTTATTTCACATACAAAAAGGCTTGACTTAGGTTAGGGTGAACGGGTAAAAATAGCAAAATCATAAACTTCGCATTATCATTTTACAAAAAAGGCTTGGCTTAGGTAAACGGGTAAAAAAGCATTAGCTTTTTAAAACGGGTAATTGAAAAAAACGTTAGTTTTTATATTTTTTATTCAATTTTACTTCACTTACAAAAAGGCTTGCCTCCGGTCAGGGTGAACGGGTAAAAATAGCAAAATCATAAACTTCGCATTTTTTATTTATTTAAATACATTAAAAAATATTGTATTGTAGGCGACTTCACGGCAGCACAAGGTAAATTTTCTTTAGATTTATTATTCAGTAAACGTTACTGATTTTTTCTTTTTAAGTCAATGCCACTTCACCAAAAAGGCTTGGCATTGCGCTCGGGTCAATAGGCTAGTCCACTACTACTAAATTTACAATTTGTCTGTCCGTGTGTGGCACTTTTTTGCAATTGGAATTGGCGCCCATTTTTGCTACTTAAGAAAACTCCATCTCAAATTCCTTAACCTATTTTTTTATTAATGCCAGTTGAGATTGTTTTCTCAAAACGTCGCTCTTCATAGCTGAAGTCATCATGATACTCTTTGGTCAACAGAGACAGTTCAGCGCAGCACAGGCAAATGGAAGCGTGGCTGATCAAAACTTGATGATCGTCTGGGAAAGATGTAACAAAACCGTCTTTGAAAAAAGTTTGAACTTTTTTGTTTTTAAAAATCGGGTTGCAAAACGCACATCGACATCGGTATTGCAAGTTGCACTTTGGATTCAAAACAAGTAAATTTCATTGAAATTGATACTCCATGTTTCATTTTCAAATTGATACTCCATGGTAATTTCAATGCAACGCACGATGGGCAACTGGCAATTGTTGCTGCTCAAAACTTGACGAGCGACTGCGACGGGTAAAAAGAAGCAATGACTGCAAAACTAAATTATAAACGTCACTTTTCTGTTTCTTCTATTCATTTTCACTTTACAAAAAAGGCTTGGCTTAGGTAAACGGGTAAAAGAAGCATTAGCTTTTTAAAACGGGTAATTGAAAAAAACGTTAATTTTTATGTTTTTGTTCAATCTTACTTCACATACAAAAAGGCTTGACTTAGGTTAAGATGAACGGGTAAAAATAACAAAATCATAAACTTCGCATTTTTACTTTGCAAAAAAGGCTTGGCTTAGGTAAACGGGTAAAAGAAGCATTAGCTTTTTAAAAAAGGGGGTTTTTTATGAAAAAACGTTAATTTTTATATTTTTTATTCAATCTTACTTCACATACAAAAAGGCTTGACTTAGGTTAGGGTGAAAGGGGAAAAATAGCAAAATCATAAACTTCGCATTTTCACTTTACAAAAAAGGCTTGGCTTAGGTAAACGGGTAAAAGAAGCATTAGCTTTTTAAAACGGGTAATTGAAAAAAACGTTAGTTTTTATATTTTTTATTCAATTTTACTTCACTTACAAAAAGGCTTGCCTTAGGTTACGGTGAACGGGTAAAAATAGCAAAATCATAAACTTCGCATTTTTTATTTAAATACATTAAAAAATATTGTATTGTAGGCGACTTCACGGCAGCTCAAGGTAAATTTTCTTCAGGGTTATTATTCAGTAAACGTTACTGTTTTTTTCTTTCTAAGTCAATGCCACTTCACCAAAAAGGCTTGGCATTGATTAAGCCACATACGCTCGGGTCAATTGGCTAGTCTATCTATAATACTAAAACAGGAAGACCGTGTGTGTGTCTTAGCGTGTCAATTTTGGTCGATTTGAATTGGCGCCAAGCTATTATGAATTTGCCATATATATATCATCATCTCTAGCTGCACTCCATTTTTAATGATTATTCATGAGAATTTTTTACTCTCTATGTTCTGTAAAAGTCCTAATCATCATCATTCTTATGCAATGAAAACAATGCAATGAAAACAATCGACCACTTTGATTTGGCTGTTGCTGCTGTTTGCCATCTATTATCTTTCTCATTAAACGGGCCCCAATCAATATGCGTTTGCACGCAAAGATAGGGTAGACAAAATTTTTTATGGCTGTGCGGCAATAATTTGAAATCACCGAAACTTGACGTATTCTGTCGGCAGATTCGTGCAAAAAAATTGGAGAAAAAGCTAATCAGAATCTTTCCTCACTAAATAATTTTGTTTTATATAGTATTCGAACTACGTTCGGGCGCGACACATCTTTTCAGCTGTGCGGCTTTTCCACACATCATTCAACATTACGCCGCCTCCTTTACACGAAAAGATAGAACTTCATTACAATAGCTAACAAGAAGTGATTGATTGTTTCTGAACAAAAAATAGACTGTAGTACCACAAGATATAGATTGCAGCATCAACAAAGATGTGGCCATGATCGACGGCGAAGCAGTGGAACGGTCCACATAAAATTGATCAATTTTTTAACGAGAGTAACAGTTGAATGATTCTGATCAGAAGAGGGTTTTTAAATATTTTGGACGGGAATTTTAAACGAAGCAGTTGGGTGTTGCTGATCAAAAATTGTTTTATCATACTTTTAACTGTCATGACAGTAAAATGCAACTCACTAAGAAGCTTAAAAGATTGCTTTTTGAACGGGATAGCTGTTGCTGATCATACAAGATTGTTTTTATTATACTGAACAGAAATGACAGCGAAATGCAGCTGACTGAACCAAGTTGCTTTCATTTTTTTTAAATATTTTAAACCGGCATCAGCTGATTGTTGCTGATCAAACGACATGTTTTTTTAATTTTTTTTTGAACAGGAATAGCAAAGATTGATTTTGATGCTTTGAGCGGGAATGACTGTTAATTGTCGCTCATCATCAAAAGATTGTTTTTTGATACCTTAAACGGGTATGATTTTTTAATATTTTGAACGGGAATAGCATTTGAGTGTTGCTGATCAAAGATTATTTTATTATACTTTTAACGGTCATGATAGTGAAATGAAACTGACTAAAAAGATTGAAAGATTGCTGCTGATTTTGAACGGGATTTCAAAAAGATTTTGAACATGATAGTTGTTGCTGATCATAATACAAGATTGTTTTTGTTATACTGAAAAGAAATGAACGCGAAATGCAGCTGACTAAAACAGATTGCTTTTAGTTTTTTAATATTTTAAACCGGTATCGGTTGATTGTTCCAGATCAAACGACGTTTTTTTTAATTTTTTTTGATCAGGAATGGTAGTTGAACGACATTTGACGACATGGAAAAGCTAACAAAACAAGATTGATTTTTGATATTTTGAGGGAATGGTTGTTAATTGTCGCTGATCAAAGAACATTTTTGATACTTTAAACGGGAATGACAGTGGAATACAAAAAAGAATGAAACTACAATTAAGCGATATTGAAGAAGGTAACAAATCAGAGTTTATCTTGATACTTTAAATGGCAGTTGTTTGTTGCTGATTAAAAAAGATTGTTTTTCATATTTTGAATGGCAATGCAGTTATGATTGTGTTGCTACTGTTGCTTGCAGATCAAAGAATATTTACGCTGAATTAAAAAAACAGCGGTTCTCATCAAAATGATTGGCAAGTTGAAAAATAGTATCTGTGGCTCTGAATGATGCTGAAACAGCATTAACCAAACCACATAGTAATAAGTGATACGGTGACTAAATCAGGTTACGATTGAATCGACAGCAATAAAGTCAGCAAAATCACATACTGTTTTCAAAAAACTGAAATGCTATGATTTTCAAAAAGTAGAAGCATCGACAGATACGAGTTCTTTAAAAATGAACGTTCATTTCTATGGTAAATCAACAACAGTCGGTTGAAGCAGCTCAAAATCAAAATGCAATGCATTTTTAGTCCGGATCGTGGGCATAGGTCAAAAAGCGAAAATCCACTCAAAAATAATAATTGTAGTTATCAGCTAACCGTGCCGTAGGCACGGGTCAATTTGCTAGTATTATTAAATTTACAAAGTGTCTGTCAGTGCGTGGCACTTTTTTGCAATTTGAATTGCCGCCTTTTTTGCTACTTAAGAAAAATCCATCTCAATTTCCTTAACCTATTTTTTATTAATGCCAGTTGAGATTGTTTTCTCAAAACGTCGCTCTTCATAGCTGGAGTCATCATGATACTCTTTGGTCAACAGAGACAGTTCAGCGCAGCATAGGCAAATGGAAGCGTGGCTGATCAAAACTTGATGATCGACTGGGAAAGATGTAACAAAACCGTCTTTGAAAAAAGTTTGAACTTTTTTGTTTTTAAAAATCGGGTTGCAAAACGCACATCGACATCGGCATTGCAAGTTGCACTTTGGATGCACAACAAGTAAAAATTTCATTGAAATTGATACTCCATGTTTCATTTTCAAATTGATACTCCATGGTTATGAGCGATAATTTCAACGTAACGCACGATGGGCAACTGGCAATTGTTGCTGCTCAAAACTTGACGAGCGACTGCGAAAGATGTAACAAAACCGTCTTTGAAAAAAATTAGTTTTTAATTGGGTCGAAATGGTAGTATTTACCATTCATTTTCACTTTGCAAAATGTTTGGGTCATGTTGGGGTAAACGGGTAAAAAGAAGCAATGACTGCAAAACGAAATTATAAACGTCACTTTTTTGTTTCTTCTATTCATTTTCACTTTAGAAAAAAGTTTGGCTTATGTAAGGGTAACCGGGTAAAAGAAGCATTCGCTTTTTAAAACGGGTATTTTTTAAATGAAAAAACGTTAATTTTTAAAGTTTTTATTCAATCTTACTTAACTTACAAAAAGGCTTGACTTAGGTTAGGGTGAACGGGTAAAAATAGCAAAATCATAAACTTTGCATTTTCACTATACAAAAAAGGCTTGGCTTAGGTAAACGGGTAAAAAAGCATTAGCTTTCTAAAACGGGTAATTAAAAAAAACGTTAGTTTTTATATTTTTTATTCAATTTTACTTCACTTACAAAAAGGCTTGCCTTCGGTTAGGGTAAACGGGTAAAAATAGCAAAATCATAAACTTCGCATTTTTTATTTGTTTAAATACATTAAAAAATATTGAATTGTAGGCGACTTCACGGCAGCACAAGGTAAATTTTCTTCAGGGTTATTATTCAGTAAACGTTACTGTTTTTTCTTTCTAAGTCAATGCCACTTCACCAAAAAGGTTTGGCATTGATTAAGCCACATACGCTCGGGTCAATAGGCTAGTCTTAATACTAAGATAATAGTCGTGTCTGTGTGTGGCACTTTTTTGCTTTTTGAATTGCCGCTCATTTTTGCTATTTAAAAAACTGCATCTCAATTTTTAACCTATTATCAATGCCAATTATTTTCTCAAAAACGTCACTGTTCACTACGAAGTCATCATGATACTCTTTGGTCATTCGCGACAGCGCCTTAACATGCGATTGACAATTGATGGCAATTGTTGCTGGTCACAAGTTGATGACCGAAAGCGTAAAATGAGAGAAAACCAACTGTGAAGAATGGTTGCAATTATTGTTTTCAAAAATCGGGTTGCAAAACGACATAGACATTGCAAGTGCATATTGCACTTTCATTTCAAAACGTTATTTTTCAGTATCTTTTGGTTGAAAAGTTTTTGCTTGAGAACTTTTTCAAAAAAGTTTGATCTAAACAAGTCAACTAAAAAATTTATTGCGAAATCAAATACACGGGGGGGGGGTTGTTAATGAAGTGCGTGATAAGGATTAGCTTAGAGCAGGGTGAACGGGTAAAAACATTACAGCAAAGTTATAAAACGCATTTCAAATTTGTTTTCAACAGGGGTTAATAAAAAAAAAAAAAATTCGAACAATTGAAAAAAAAAAAAATTTTATAAAGCGTTGCTTTTTGTCGGTTCAATTCAATTAGCTTTAAAATTGTTTTTAGCGGGAACAGCAATTGACCATTAGTGATTAAAAAAGATTGTTTTTAATTTTAAAACAGAATGCAGTAAAGATAGTGTTCGCGATCAGAATATTGTTTTTGATAGTTTGAACGGGAATGACTAAAGCAGCTCAAAATCAAAATGCAATGCACTTTTTAGCACGGTTCAAAAAGCCAAAATCGGGCAAAATCCACTCAAAAATAATAATTGTGTTTCCAGCTAACCGTGCCGTAGGCACGGGTCAATTGGCTAGTTAAAAAAAACCTCCCACGATCGAAAAAAATCTGGTAGAAATGGTCTTTCGATGTTTCAAGACTCCGACGTCAGCACAAGGCTGTTGCCTTTTTTGTATCTTAGGAACGATAAAACCGAACCACGTTTCTTGTCCATTTCCCCACTGATTTCAGTTCCGTATGTCGCAGTTTTTAATTAATATTACTGACAGGTTTCTTGTTTTGTTGTTAATAATAGGTCACAGTGGGTGCAACTAGTAGCCTCAAAGATTTATTCTTGCCCGCTCCACTTTTCTTACAAATTTCCGCACAGTATGTCAGAGCGTGAAAGATTGTTTTTCGTTGCGCACATCATAATGTTCAAGCCAAGATTGGAAGTCTTTTTTAATTTATCAAATGTTACTGCATGTTATTCCCGCCCCTTTCATTGTTAACCCGCACAACTCTAACATTGTAACTGTAACAGAACTGTAACTGTAACACAACTCTAATTTCACTAAACAGACCTTTCGCAAACCAAATTATTAGTCATTGGTACATTCGCGAACGTGATAAAAGTGAAAAATATACGCTGAACAAAGAGTGCCCCGCAATTTCTAGATTTTATTTTTGCCCTCGTTTTGAATTTTAGCGTCTCGTCTGCTGCTGACTGCCTGTCACTATTGGATTGTCTAAAAAAGTGATGAACTGAAACCGCAAAATTAAAAAAGCAGATGACGACATGTGGATGCAAGTGTGAAAAGCTCCCAACCCATGAAATGCACCGTATTGGCTCACGACACGATCTTGTTGATATTGCTGCTCGCTTTTTAAATCCATCAAGCAAGATCATACTTTACAAACCACCTAGTTCTATTGGGTACAATGTGTTTCTTTACACCTGTCATACACTATTTAGCAGAATACAGAGATCGAGAAAGAAGAAAGAAGACATTAATTAGACACTGTAGTAGGGTGTTTGTTTTCAACCAAACCCGATGCATTCGTTCTTCTTGCTGCAATTCACACTTTCGCGCGCTCTATAATCTGCAAAAAAGTGACAGGTTCAAACAAACACACTTTAGATGACTTTTAAAGATTGTTCTCCAATTCCCGCAAAAAAAATCTGGTCAAAACGATCTGTATTTCTTCTGCTCGAGTTTTTTTTCTTTTTTCTTGCATTTGACCAACTATGCCAGGAGAAACAATAAGAAAAATATTTCAATGAAAAAAACCTGAATATCGTATGATCTGCGCGTGACATTAATTGAAGGTTTTCGCTCTCTTCACTTGTTGAGGCAGGTCGCTTAATTGGTCGCAATGTGAGGTATTATAGGTAGTTCTGTAATTTTTTGTCCGTCGACCGAGACATGCATATCGACACACAAATGGCTTCGTTTCCGATGCATGTACGCAGCGACTGTGCGAGACGCACGGCGCAGAACTCACAGGCGTTCAGAAAGTGAACGTGACTGCACAAATAATGCCACTTACAACGTGGAAGCGCTGTTTTTTTTGCGGTTTCGCCTGGTAAGCGTATACCACCAGGCTCGTCAGCACGACAAGGCGCGGAGCCCAAATCAAACATGATGACCAGCGCAGACGAATGTGATGTCTGGCTGAAACATCAGCGAAACAGCGGATCACACGTTTCACGGCGATAAACCAGTCCGCCCGCAGGCAATCAGCAGTCGTGTTTGGGTGCAAGCAAGCAGTCAGTCTATTCATCATGCGCGAAACGCTCTGGTGAACAGGCTGTTACGTGAGTGGTATGCTAATGAAAAAACGGGAACATGACTAGGTATTTAAACAGCTAAGCTGAAAACTAACAAGATAAAAACCTGAAAGCGAAAAAAATCAAATTCTTGAATTTCAAAAGTTTTTAAGACTCGCTTTTTGAGTCGACCGACCCGGTCTCCACACCTCTAGGCACAGTTTTTGAAAAGTTCTCAGATTTTAACGAAATTAACACCAATCGAACCGTCTCAATGCGCTGAGTTCGAAAATCATAATTATTTTTTAATTTGACTCGGTTTTATGCTTTAAAAAACAGAAAAACCGTTTTTGGGGGGACCTTCAGAAAAACGGCTCTAACTCGCCTTTGCGTTAAGCTATTAACAAAATTCAAAAACCAATCGATTTCACTTGTGCTTGCGCACATTTTTTATGTCGACAATGTTATACAAAAATGCTGTTTTATGCTTTAAATTTAAGAAAAACTAAAAGAGTATGTGGTTTTTGCTCTGTTTAGGCACTTTTAAAGCGGATGCGGAGTAGGGTTGCTAAGTGATTCTGAAAGCCCTTGAAAAATGCTACAAGTACGCAAAAAATAAAAAAAATCGATTGCGCATTAAGAAGTAACGAAGCATTACAATATCGATCGTGCGCATACATAAAGAGTATTTCCTGGTATGCCGACAAATTGTGGAGCAACGGAGACAAAAACCAAAAAGGGTATTAGGGCAACTTTTTGCGCTAAATCCGAAAAAGCGGAGACCGTTGCGAAATTTTGCTACAGTAGCCCAATATTTGCGATTTTTTGGCTTTTTTGGCTTTTTTTGGATTGTTTCTAATCCGTGTGGTGTTATACTTGAACTAATCAGGCCAAATTTGGTATCAAACGGCTCCCCTTAATTATGCGAACAATTTACATTTGATACCGTAACTATATCGTAATTACGGTAACCCGCAGAGCACGATATTTACCCTTTTTAACAATTTTTAGACCGAAAGTGACATTTTTGATCCCTGTAGTGTTCTAGTTGTTCCAATTGAATCAAATTTATATCAGTCAATTACTCTTGATCAGACAAACAACTTTCATTTAGATACCGTAACCATAGCTTGACTTCTGTAGTTTTTGAAGCACGGTATTCTACCAAGTTTTCACCATTTTCAGGCATGAAATTGGCTTTAAGGTCTATGCAATGTTATACTTGAACGAATCTAGTCATATTTAGCATCAATCGACTCCCGTTGATTAGGCAAACAACTTTCAATGAGATACCGTAATCCTTGCTTGACTACCGTACTTTTTAAAGCACGGTATTTTACTCATTTTGTACCTTTTTCAAGCCTGAAATTGGCTGTTTTGATCCATGTAGTGTTACACTTGAACAATTTTAGTCAAATTCGCGATCAATACACTCCCCTTGATCCGGGAAACAACTTTCACTCAGATACCGTAATCATTGCTTGACTACCGTTCCTTCCCACCCTCAAATTTTCAGGGGCCACCTCAGGTATTGAAACCGTAACGAAAGGGGGATTTCTGGTAAAAAGAAATCTTACTCAGAAAAACGTTCAAAACCTGAGTTAAAAAATCTTACTTTGCCCGATGTTTCTATCGTGCCTTATGCCATGGGGATGAGGAGGGAATTCCTTTAATAATTAATTTAAATTAAAAAAACACGTCACAAAAAATCTGAAACCCTGTTACAAACACAAAGCAAGGTTGCTGACTTCGAATATGGTGTTTATTTTTTCATACGAATTACACCGCATCCTAAAAACGGCCTCTATAGGAACGAAAAAAGGAAAAAAGGAAAAATAAAAAAAAATCTTTTATTATAGTTGATTATCGGATAATTGTCGTAATTATAGTGATTATTTGTGGGTTGTTCTATATTGCTCGTCTGGTCTCTATCTTTGATAAACTCACCACTTATTCCAACTCTATTTCCATAAAAATCGTTTTGAGACACGGAGTAATCTGTATAAAAAAAATCAGCACCTGAGGTGGCCCCTAAAAATTTGGGGGTGGGAAGAAACACACTGGGAATGGTAGTCGACAAGGATTACGGTATCTGATGGATGCTAAATTTGATTGGTAGATTGATGTTAAATTTGACTAGATCCGTTCAAGTATAACACTGCATGGACCATAAAGCCAATTTCATGCCTGAAAATGGTGAAAACTTGGTAGAATACCGTGCTTCAAGAGGTACAGAAGTCAAGCTATGGTTACGGTATCTAAATGAAAGTTGTTTGTCTGATCAAGAGTAATTGACTGATACAAATTTGATTCAATTGGAACAACTTTAGAACACTACAGGAATCAAAAATGTCACTTTCGGTCTAAAAATTGTTAAAAAGGGTAAATATCGTGCTCTGCGCGTTACCGTAATCTCGATATAGTTACGGTATCTAAATAGAAATTGTTCGCATAATTAAGGGGAGCCGATTGATACCAAATTTGGCCTGATTAGTTCAAGTATAACACCACACGGATTAGAAACAATCCAAAAAAAAGCCAAAAAAGCCAAAAATCGCAAATATTGGGTTACTGTAGCAACATTTTGCAATGGTACTTACTTTTTCGGATTCAGCGCAAAAAGTTGCCCTAATAGCCGTTTTTGGTTTTTGTCTCCGTTGCTCCACAATTTGTCGGCATACCAGGAAATACTCTTTATGTATGCGCACGATCGATATTGTAATGCTTCGTTACTTCTTAATGCGCAATCGATTTTTTTTATTTTTTGCATACTTGTAGCATTTTTCAAGGGCTTTCAGAATCACTTAGCAACCCTACTCCGCATCCGCTTTAAAAGTGCCTAAACAGAGCAAAAACCACATACTCTTTTAGTTTTTCTTAAATTTAAAGCATAAAACAGCATTTTTGTATAACATTGTTGACATAAAAAATGTGCACAAGCACATGCGAAATCGATTGGTTTTTGAATTTTGTTTATAGATTAACGCAGAGGCGAGTTAGAACTATTTTTCTAAAGATCCCCCCAAAAAACGGTTTTTTCGTTTTTTGAAACATAAAACCGGGTCAAATTAAAAAATAAATATGATTTTCGAACTCAGCGCATCAAGACGGTTCGATTGGTGTTAATTTCGTCAAAATCTAAAAACTTTTCAAAAACTGTGCCTAAGGGGGGTCGGTATTCTGAAAAAGTCGATCTTAAAAGACTGAACTTGTCTTGTTGGTTTTATTTGGCAGAACTTGTTTTGGTTTCATTTCATGTTTTGCTGCCAAAACCGTTGGAGACGTTTCAAAGCGATGTAAACCTATTGTACTGTGTGAAGTGTCTCGCTCGCTCTAGCGTAATGTTTTGTTTGAATCCATCCAAAGTCTTCTCCGAGTCCGTCCTCAAGCATCGATACGTCGATCTTCATTGCAGTAAATGCAGTCGTAACTGAGTTACAGGAAATTAGAGCAATTTGATTGTTTAGGGTTCGTTGGTTACAAAGGTGTATGTGTGTGACTTTGTTGTTCGTGTCTGACTTGACTTTCGTTCGTCGCTGCGCGTATCGCGGCTCCCCTTGTTCTGGCCTCGACGCCGTTTTGGACGTGATCGCCTCGATGTTTGCTGATTGCTTGGTTGCATGCACGTACAGTTGCATGCATGCATTCTGTACTGGCATTCTTGTGGAGGCGGAGTTTGGCTGCACAGAATGCATCGACTGCACGTGTGTGCAACCAATCAGCTAGTTACAAAAGTTTACGATACAATGTTGTGTGTGGTGTGTAATTGTATGTCTCGCGCCAGCCAGCTTCGAATTGAGTTACCCAGGATGGAGTTTCAAGTTTCAACCGCGAGAAACAAACGACGATGAGCGCTCAGGATCACTTATACAAATACAGGGTGATTCAAAAAACGTCAACAAAGTAATAAACGGCTCATTCGTAACTCACTGAACCATAGAGTCTGAACTTTAACCACATGAATCTAACTGCACATTTGTTCTATTAAAAGTAGTACATTCAAAAAAAAAACGTTCGAACAAAGCAACAATTGAGTGATTCTTTTTTGCGCGCTCATTGCGTGCTGTTGCGCAAAAGCCACACAAAAGCCAATGGTTTTCCAGCCAAAAGTGGATTATTCATTTTGAACGAACTTTCAACACCGAACTCCATTTCCGTTTTCGTTTTCATTGCCGTTTCCGAAATTTCTGAATTTAGTATCTGACCATTTCCTGAGCACCAGACTCACCGTGGAAACGGTCGAAAACCATTTCGAGAATGTTTTCGAAACGAAAACAAAAATGGAAACGGAAATGGAAGTAGTAATGGTAAATTTTAAGCGTGTCGTTTGCTTATTTTGCCGCTTTTTTGGACCACCCTGTGAAGGCGTTTTTCTGTGATTCACAGCCGATGTTCATCGTTCCGTGTTCTTACTTCGTCAAGCTAGGTATTTTAATTTGCACACCTAGCAAATTTGCGTATTCTCATGAAATCCACCGACCGACGGTGCGTGTACGTGTCAGCGTAGGTATGGCTTTGACCAGTTTTGATGAAAGTTTATAACTTCATTATTATCTTTTCATGAACAGAACCTGATTAGTAGGGGTGCCGCGAGAGTCAGTGATTTCAAAATGCAGCGTCAGCCGTAAAACATGCATATGGTGACACACAGTGACATTTTAGTGAATTAGGGCTTCAATTTCAAGCTGCTTCTTACGGTGATGACGACTATGGTACAGGTACATTGTACACCTCTACCACAGGATGGCTTTTGCCATGGTGGCCGTAAGATTCAAAACCTTTACGTAACTAAATCACTCGAAACAAGTTAGGTTAGTTAGTTTGAGTTCAGAAACATATTTGGCGCTCCCACCTTTCATTGTAGTTGATGCTCGGTAAAGAAGATAATACAAATCGCACGGTTTAATTTAACGCAAACACAAAAGCGCTGTTCAGTCGCAAAAAATTCGGCTGCACACGTCAACGCAAAACAAAATGCTCCAGAGTTTTTTCTCTTGAATTTTCCAGATCACACATCAGCTGGAATCGCTCGTCGAATAAATTTAAAAAAGTTCACACGTGCGCGGTGACTGGTGAAAACAAGCCAATCAACGTTTGGCCAATAATCAAACGTTCAACAACAATCGAAGAGTCGACAATTGAACGAAACTAATTGAACAACTGATAACTAAACAACTGAAGAGAGCAACAAACAATCGATGCGACCAATAATAATGTCAGCAATGACCGCAAATCGCAGTGCACCAACGCAGTCGTGCGACCGTCTACAGCCGGACGCCTGGTTCACGTTGAGCGCGCTGACGTTGACCGGGTTGACCGCATTCGGTCTCGTCGGCACCGTCACGTTCGCGAGTCGCCTCTGTCGCTCCTGTTGTACGGTGCCACGGTACACGCGAGTGCTGCTGGTGACGAGCACTGGTGATTCTTTTTTGAAACGATGATTATTTATTGAAACTCACTGCAGAAACACTGGCGCGTTTTGATTGGCGTCAAAAAAACGCCAATTAATTGGCGTTACATAACGCACTAGCTGGCGTTAAAGCACCCGATAAACGCGCATTCATTCGAACAAAAAATACTAAAACTAAAACTGACCGGGTGAACTGCCCCGATCAGACGAACGACTGTTTTTTTTAGTTTTCAGCTTCTCCATCGACAAAAGCGCAAGTTTGTTTGAAACATTGCAGTGACGGCGATGCTGACACTGGTGGCGGTCGCGATGCGCTCCGTCTTCTACACCGGCGCCGTGCTGCTGTTCGGCTTTCGTCCGTTCTCGATTCGCCCACGAATGTGCACGCTCATTGAGGCACCGCACACGATCGGCGGTAAGACGCGTTCATACTGGACGCATCCTGACGTACGTCTCCATGAACGAAGACGTGCCGTAAAGTGGCGTGCCGTTTCATTTTAGGAATTGCGCTCGTCCACGCAGACGTATACGTCGACGTATACATACGTACGTCATACGCACGTCGTCTCCATAAACGGTAGCATGGAATGAACACCAGAACTGACGTAAAGTGCCACGCCATGACGTGCCGTATACACATTACGTCTCCGTGAACGGGCGTAACGCTCGAAAAATTCAAAAATAAAGATACAGCGGCAACTGCACAAAATTCTCCATAAACAAAAAGTTGAATATTTTGTTGAGTTTTACCAATGATGCTTGTCAGAATGTTTACTTTTTTTGTACATTTACTTCTGCATTGGTGGAGCTAGGCATGCAGATATTGGCAGAAGCTCCGAGAAACAAGTAGCTAGTTTAGCTATGTACAAAATTTCGAATTTCCTAATACCAACACCTCAAGACCAAATCGTAATGGTCATCAAAATAGTCAGCAAGTTTTGCGCTGATCGAAGAGTGCTCGAAAATACGATCCAAACGGTATCCTGTGCATAGGCGCCGGCACGTCGCTGACAATCGCAGCTCTCGCAATCGATCAAATCGCGCGCACGATCAGCGCTCAGAAGCAGGCACAGGCGGACAGTAAAGGTCAGTATTATCAATTTTTTTAGATTCTGACACTGAATGCGTGTGCAGACGCAAAAAGTAAACTAGTTTCAATCTTTATGTGGCAATTCAAAATCGCCTAAGTGACTCGGCTCTATTTAGGGGACTCGGATCACTTTGTCAATTTTGAGTTCCCGCCTTACGCTTGAATGAAGCCGTTTACCTATCTATGTGCGCACTGAGTTTCAGGACCAAAAGAAAAGATCATAGTTCCCGAAAAAGAGACAGTTGGAATTGGAGGGAATTTCGCAAAATCGATTATGTTTTTTGTTGATGAGAAAATGTTGTCAAGTTAAGACAGGTTGTCGTTTGGTTCCATTGTTGTGTGGATAGGTTTGCTTTGGCTGTGACTTGGGTGTGTTGCACAGTATCCAATATTTGTTAAAACCTGTCATGGTTGCTCGCAGAATACCGCACCAGATCGTTGAGCATGTACACACCCAGACACCTATTGCGCTCCTTTGTTGGTGAAGCGCACTTCCATTTAGTAAAGCTGATCAGCTTTTGCAAAAAACTTGTACTTTCTTGTCTCATACACAGGCTATTCAACATCAACAGACGAGTCCGTCGCTGCGAAACACAGCAAACGACGCACGATGGTGGCGACTGTGCTGGCACTGGCTGTCGTTTGTGTCGGCGCACTGGCAACGGTCGCCGGGCAGGTGTCGTCGATCAATCCGGACGTGCAAGGTTACTGTAATTCAGGGGAATTACGAGGCCAGAAACAGTGGGGCAAAAGAGCAAAAAAGAACTGAAAAAGTGATAATGAAAATGAAGTAAAATAGTAAAAAAAATGAAGAAGGAGAATCTCTCGATTTTGCAGAACTTTGCTACTGTCATGTGATCCTGTGCTTCACCACTGAAAAACTGCTAGCCACTGGAGTGATCCTGCTGACAATTGTGATAGCATCGCTATTGGCGTTACTTGGTATGCGCTTCGTTGGACAGTTGCTTTCCGTATTCTTCTGCGAAATAATAGTTTCATCAGAAAATCGGTGCACTGAAAGCTGCCAGATTTTTTATAGTGTCTCCAAAAGTTGAAACCCGTTCACATGTTGATGTGCAGATCGACCGTTAACATGAACGCTGACAAATGGCCGTGACGTGCCGTGCATTTAGAAATACGTCACGTGACGTCACGTGACGTCACGACACGTCTCGAGTTATTCCACACTAGCGTCCATGGGGGGACGTGCCTTTGACGTACAGTGGCGGCCAAAAGTTTGGAAACCCCCATTGCGAGCGCGTGTGTGCGCTGGTATATGCGTGCTTTTATTGTGCGTCTCTCCGCAACACATGCTAGCTTAGAACACAACAATTGCTTGTTCCGAAAATCAAAAATTTACTGCTTATGTGCATATTAGTAATAACGCAAAAATGCCGCGATATGCAGCGCACGCAGGGGTTTCCAAACTTTTGGCCGCCACTGTACGTACGTCAGCAACACGTCAGTATGAAGCAGCCTTTACAATTACCGCACGTGTTTTTCGCATGCATTCAATCATCATCAAATCCATATTTGCAGCACTGTACGCGCGCGCGCATTACGTCTGGAAGCGGTTCGGCGTCAACCAGGCGTCCTACTCGCTGCGGAGTCGCTTCGCGTTGTGGCGTTCGTTCAACACGATTCGCACGATGCTGCCGTCGGCCATGTTGAATGCGTGCATCTGGACGCTGGTCGGTGTCGACTTTTTTTGTTGGTGTTGGTGGTTTTGTGCGATGTTTCTAGCCACGGCTAACCCAGAAAACAGAACGCCGTTGAGTAGGGCGCACATCGAGTTTTCTCTGTCATTAAGTCCCCATACACCCCTCGGCGGGGCTCGATCCCCCGCACGCACTATAGTCTATAGTCGAACAATAGTCTAACGCGCTACCACCAGTCGACAACTATGGCGCTTGCTTTTCGTCGCTTTTCGTCGCTGTTTTTGCTTTTTTTTATATGTTTCAGTTCTAGATCATGTTCAGGTGTATATATGAGATTTGTTTGAGTGGTTCTTCAGGTGTTCACTGTAAATGAGAATTCACAAAACCATTATCAGGGTTTGTGTGCGAACACGAACGACGAACATACCATAGTGTTTTGGGCGATGATTTTAGCGGCCCTCTAATTCCTGAATCGAACGGACCATAATGAGCGGGCCGCAACTCTTCGGGCCAGAATTTTGCGAATCGCAATAGTACACCTACTCTTTGAAAAAAAAACTCGTTGAAAAACATTTCTAGTCCTAAAATACGGAGCAAAACCTGAACACTGATCTTTAGCAAACTTCCGACACGAAAACGTTTCAGATTTCGGCTCCGATATTCACTGAAATACTTGGAAATGAATTCACCTGATTTGCAAATCATGTTCAGGTGTTCATAATGTCGCCCATAATGAATCGCCACTATTTCCACGCCATCAACCGCCAGCTGTCAATCAGCTCGGTCAATCTGATCAACCTGACGACCATTTTGGTCGCCATCCACGCGTCGCTGCATCCATGGCTGTGTCTCTGGTTCAACGTGCATCGATTTCGCGGTCACCGCAGCAACAACAGTCGCGACACGAAGATGTTGATCGAAGACGGCCATCCTGATCGCCATTCGTCGTCAAAAGCCGACGACTCGCAGAAGGTAGCAGCCACGTCGTTGACAAGGATGCGTCAGTTTTTGGCGCCGTCACCTGCCAAAAATGGCGTCCTCACGAGAAATGGCAGTCAGCCACTTGGCAGTACGCCATTTGACAGTGAAACTGACGAAGTGATCACCGTCACCAGATGGTCGAAGATGACGAGAGCGATGCGCTCCTGTCTGCCAAGAGCGGCCGAAAGTGACGGCCAACGTGACGCCAAACTCGACGTGCCGGATGTTGGCAGTTGCCGAAAGTCGACCAACACACCGTCTACTGGCCGGTGGGCACCGATTCATGTTGACTACAAATACAATCCATCCGAGGCGCAGCATCTGATCGAGCTGCACTGGATGGGCCAACGAAAATTCGTGCACTCGCTGCATACGGCCGTGAAGCCGGGCCGTAAATACAAACTACGGTCGATAATCAGTAAGAATAGAAACACTCGGAGGCGAAGTGACCGCGGTAAGAGGGCGCTGGTGAAACACGATGGTGATGGCGGGCGGGAGGACAGTGCTAGTGAAAACGCGATTGTGTTGGAATTGTGATGTATGCTGGGTTTTCATTTTCGGCTGTAGAATTTCATTTGTATCTAGAATCAGGTTCTGTTTACAGTCGTCAATGCCATACTCATCAAGATTTCTGGCAAAACGGTCATCTAAAACAAAAAAAATACGCTTTCGTCATTTCTAATGTACTTTCTGATGTACTTTCGCGTGCTTTTTGTGGCTGTGCTGTGTTGTACTTGTTATTTTCGTTTTTTTTGGTTCTGACTTTTGGCGACAACGAAATGAAGGTTTACTTTTTCTAGACATGGTGCGTCTAGACATTTCTAGACAACGTGACATGGTGCAGGTTTTCAAAGAGTTTGTTTTATGATACGTTTTTACAGCATGTTTTACTTTGAAATTACAATAACAGTGATTTACTTTATCGTGTTTGGTGTTTTGGATAATGAAAGGTGTCAGACTAAAAAACTACAAAACAGAAAAATAGTTTGATCACAAAGCAAATGAAACCGGCGGTTATCAGTGAGCACAAAGGTTTAAAAAATGTCACGTGAAATCTATGAATCAAAAGAAAAAAGGCACATATTCTGAGCTTAAGATAATTTATCGCACGCAAATAATGTCGTAGTCCATGCCTCAGGTTCTGCCATACCATTCTCAGTGCCTCAGGCATAACCTGAGACATAGATTATGGCATTTTTGCGTGAAAACCAAGAAAAATAGAATTTACTGCGACAAGTTTTAAGGAAAAAGTGATAAATGCGGATAAAGTATAAAAAGTAAAAATTTTGCGCTCAGAAACGGTTTCACCCGGACGGCGGGAATGTTTGCTCATTTTTGGCGATTTGGGCTGTTGCTGTTGCTGCCCTTGTTGCCGCCGTCCTTGTTGCCGCCTCCTTTGTTATCGTGCTTGTCACCCGCGGCTGTACAAAAAAAACAATGAATCAGCTGCATATACCTAGGTATGTAATTGAATGTGCGAAACTTTGGGTAGGTGCACCCAGAATCAGATTACGATATCCGCCAAACTTAGTCTCCTCGGTACGATTTTATTACGGAACTAGTTCCAAAACAACTGCGCGACTAACAAAGGTTTCAGTAACACTATTAAAAAAAGTTGTGTCAAAGTCAAATACTCGCAGTCAAAGTAGAGCGCCTATTGCGGTCATGAGAGGGCGCAGACAAGAGTGAAGAGTCTGCATTACCACCTAGACCACGAGGGAGATAAAACTTAAAAAATCAAACTGAGTTACAGTAGTTAATGTAAAAAAAAACCACCAGTTATTCTAGTCTGTGTTTCGGAATAATCGCTGGTATTTCTTGGTTACCGTAAAGTCTTGCATATAAGGTCTCCTTATATAAATTTGAAAATCAAAAATTTCTGAAAAAAGTGGAATTTTGTGTGACAACCTTATAAGTGGGAGGAGGTCTTATAAAGCGAAGATTAAGAATTCCGGGCCTTATAAACGGGGTGGGATTTTGACCAAGTTAAAAATTTGAATTTTTTGGTTTCCCGCCGTGTGACACTCCGCCCACTTTTGGGTGGGGGTCTTATAAGTGGGAGGAACCTTGTATGCAAGACTTTACGGTATATTTGTTGAGTAAATTTTGTTGGGTAAATTTCCACACACAGTGTTATTCCGTGAGATACACATATTCAATGAATAAGACGTTCGTCACGCTGAAAATAAATGCCCTGTGGCGTGTCCGTGTCCGCCAACGCCTGTTATTCTTGTCCTGCGCGGTGTCCCAAGAAGGCCGAGTGTGGTGTTCAGTGGCACTGGTCATTATTGTGACAACATTTGCAAGTCATAATCGAATTAAAGTGAATGTTCCGTTCAAAAGTTTTTGAGCTGCGAATGATGGCCGACCAGTGGACTGTTGAGTGCGCTTGCGAACGCATTTGGAACCGGTTCAGATTTCAGAAAATGTTACCACAACGCACCCGAGGGCGAATACACCGCACTCAGCTTTATTAGCTACTTTTATTTTCCGGGCACCGTACCGAACACAGCCGCGGTCACGGGCCATTTATTTTTAGCATGGTTAAGGAAACAACAACAAAAGTCCACCATTACCGACCTTGAGCCCGGGCCGCAAAGCCGCCTGACGACATGTCGTGGCCGCCTTTGGCCTGCGACGACTGGATGCGGGACGCATCGGCCTTGCTCATTTCTTTTTTGTCGGGCATAATGGCTGGCACTTTCGAGCTGCTTTGAAATGCTGCACTTGCGAAAAATCGTCCAGTTGAACAGCTGAAAATACGGTACCTATAAGACCGTATACCGGGTGGCCCATAAGTAAGTAGACCACCGTCTGTAGTAGTGGCACACATAAGTAGTGTACCACCGTTTGACAGCTCATATCTCGCCGCAACCAATGAACAGATTTGGATAAATTTTCCGGAGAGATTCGTCAAAGAATAACTTATATAACTTATACATAAGTGTGCAAAATTTCAGCTGAATCCAACTAACGGGTGTGTGTAACAAGGCCGATGCTAAAAAAATCCTAGTATAATAAATTTTTTAGGTTCTGCGACTCTATGCTTGTGCAGACGTAGAAAGGAAGCTAGTTTCAATCTTTATATGGCATTTCAAATTGCCTAAGTAACTCGGCCCTATTTAGGGGATTCGGATCACTTTGCCAATTTTGAATTCCCGCATCATGCATGAAACTGTTTACCTACAGGTTACAAGTATGGCCGAATGATTAAGGCAGTCTATCAAGGCGGAATCAGTAGCAGACTAGGAGTTGTCTTTTTCAAAACTGCCAACATATATCACAATCATGTGTGCAAAGCAAAAAAAAGAACAGTATAGCACGAAGAATCCATTAGTCTAAAAAACGCGTCAAATTTGGCACACAATATGGGTTTTTCTGAACGTCTTTTTATTTTCATTCAAATTTCGCGCTCTCCTTGCACCCTGAAAAAAGCTGTCATGTTTACTCGGCCATTCCGTATCTATGCGCGCATTGAGTCTCATGACCAAAATAAAAAATTATATTAGCCGTGAAACATCACAAAATTGCAAAATAAACGTGGTTCACTACTTATGCGCCACCCTGTATACCGTAATAATTATACACTGCAGAGCTTCCTGGGTTGTCAACCTCAACAAAAAACTGTACAGAACATAAAACATTTTGAAAATTCAAGGAGGAATTTTCGAATGGAATGAGAAACCAGGAAAGGAGGAGGTATGAGGGTAGAGTTTAGGATATCATTGACAGAAACAAACTGAAACTGGCAAATCAATCAACAAGCCATTGGTAAGAAAATATTAAAAAAAATTAAAACTTGAGTAACGAATACAGAAAGCACGTTCATCAGTTCATGACATCAAACACCACTACTGGATCTCTGTTGGATTTTGATTCCACTGTTTGGAATAACGGAGCAGAACAAACGAAAAAACACCGACCGACAGATAACATTTGCATTATTTTTTTCACAAACAAAAAACTCGGTTCTCGAATAACGATTTGATTCGAGCCAGATAACGACGCTTTTATACGTTCCACAGACAGTTTTTTTCTTTCGCAATGGGCCGACTTCAAACAGGCGCGCGATCAGATTGTTAGCCTTTGCACGTCAACAATTCACAGCCAGATCGTGTCAAGAAGACCCAATACACCAAGCAATAGTTCTGCTTGGGGATTTGAAAAACCTATTATTTGATGTTGCTTGGTTGTGTTCAAAAAAATGGCAGAAAAACCGTCGACGATAAAAGACAACCCGATCTGATTCAATGGTCAAAGAAAACAGAGATAAGCGCTTGAATCAACCGGTCTCATGATAAAAATGTCAAGAGTGTATGTTTTTTCATTCAAACACGTTTATCGGCGTAAAAATATGTTCGCTTTTTCAATTTCCGGTGACATTTTGAAAAAAACGAAAAAAAAATCCGCGCATCAACTGCGCCATGATCACAGACAGATACAGAACCTGCAGCAGCGGTTTTTACTGTCGCACGTTTATGGGGAACTGCGTTTGGTTCCCGCGGTGAATTGGCTGGAAACCTTTAAAAAACTTGTTTGCGTGACGTTGCGATGCCATTTTTAATTTGAAAAAACAACCAACGAACTCGTCACGATAATTTCGAACCCGAAGCTGCCTTCTCGTTTTTGCATCTGAAAAAAAGTTCACTTTTCAAACAATTTCCGAACGATTAAAATTACATTTGTGTGTGTACGAACAAACGAACGAACGAATGGTGATTTTAGGCGATGTTTTTCGCCAGGGCTAACCCAGAAATGCGTACAGAACGCTGTCGACCAGGGCGCCCATCGAATTTTCTCTGCGATTAAGTGCCTATCCAACCGTCGGCATGGCTCGATACCCTGAATGCCACAGCAGACACAGAAGCCAAACTGAACAACAAAGGTTTTTTTGGACTAGGACATCATTTTGTCCGAAAGAGCTTGCTCTTGACTTGATCGTTCAACACGCAAGAAAAAGATTTGCACCAATATTTACATGAACATTTGCACTTTTTTCAACGTGAAAAATTAGTGATTTGTCCACTTGATGCGTTAAAAAACACACGCGACACGACACAAACACCGTATAACTTCAAAGCTACCCCCTTCACACATATTGTTGTTACGGAATGACCGAGTAAACATGGCAGTTTTTTCAGGGTGCAAGGAGCGCGCGAAATTTGAATGAAAGAAAATAGAAGTTCAGAAACCAACATGTGTGCCACATTTGACGTGTTTTTTCAGACTAATGGATTCTTCGTGCTATTATGTTCATTCTTGCTCCCTTGAACACATGATTAGGAGTTATGTTGGCATTTTTGAAAAAGACAACTCCTAGTCTGCGACTGATCCCGCCTTGACGGGCTGCCTTTTTTTATTCGGCCATACTGTACAACGTACACATTTCTGTGTGTGAAGCGCAACGCATTCCGAGTTCGGAAGCCAAGCTTTTTATTTAAAAGTACTTCGGAAACCTGAGTTGTCAGCAAATCTCAATTTGTGCTGGCTTTACAGTATTGCGGTAAGTTTTTGATTCATCCTTAGAGCGGCGTGAAAAAACGACCACCGAAATCGCGCTGCGTCATCAGTGTTTCAACATGAGAAACGCGCGTTGGCAGCCCCGATGGCTCAGTTAAAATACTGAACTTGCATTAAAATATAGCTGAAAAATCGATATCTTCTTGTGAAAGCTTTCAGAAGCAAACATTTTTTGTTGTTGCCGTTTGGCTGTCTCAACTCTCAACACCCGTAACAATTCACAAAGCAAGCACGCATTTGCATCATTCAGTTGTTTTAGTGCGGCCTCTCCTGTGTCGGCGCATTGTGATGTTTCGATATTTTTATTGATCCGTTTTTGACATGCTCTGCATAGCTCGGTTTGAAATTTCCACTGGAACGGAACACACAGATTATTTTCCTTGGTCGGTTTACTGAGCCTCAACCAAAAGCCAGTCGCTGTACCAGCGCTCGCGTGTGTGTGTGTGTTTTTTTTCACTATGTTACTGGCATTCTTTTCGCGTTGTGTTCCATTTTCTAGTCGGAGTGTTTTATTATTTTTTATTACTTTCATTTGGCGCAAAGAAAATACGCAGACATGAGCAAAATTGGACCCAGCACAGTGATCGGCGCATGCCAATGAGTTGTATCGTGAACACAAATGCCATCTTCTGATTGTCGGCCACAAGACCAGCTAGCTGCCATTTTAGCTTTTGCTTCATTGTTGTATAGATTTTGGCTGAACCGCCGCTTTTCAGTTTGCTGTTCGTTGTTTAGCAAGCGCTAGCTGGTCTGCTGACAATGCCAGAAACTGAACTGAATTAATTCAGTGTATTTTAGACCAACAACACAAATTCCCCAGATTCTGTTCTGTGCGCATTTTATTCGTGGATTTTCGTGGCTGGCAGAAATAAACTAAAATAAATTTATCATCAGGAGGGTTAATATTGTTTTTGATGTCGGTTGTTTATCGTGTGTTGTTGTTGCACGCGTATGGGTGGGTTGGTCCTTCGTGGATGTATTTTGTGTTTGGTTGCTGTGTAATTTTGTCATCAGATTTTTTTGGCAGTCGAGTTGTACTTGTTTTCGGCTCCTTTTTCCTGTCTGTCTCTACCAGAGCCAAAGAGCACCTGAGAGTCGGAAGCGGCATTCATGAAGTAGTACTTAGTGACGTATAGCTATGTGTCTTAACACAGCTACGCGTCACAAAATACTGCTTCATTAATGTGAGTAGAGGAGTCACTGATCTTGCTGGTTTATCGCAAAAATTTAAATCGACTGGGGCTTTGCTGGAGACAAAAATTATATCCTCCGCGTTTCTGCTTTACATTGTGTTTCTGACTGGGTTTGTTTTCTTTGTGCGGCGTTCGCCTTGAATCAGTGCAGTGATGTAGCTTTTATGATTTCCGGTGTCTTTATTCGGCTTTGGCATCACCCATTTTTCTTTTTTTCGAAATTTGCTGCGCGTAAGCTCAGCTCAACTCAGTCTTATTTAATTGAATCAGTAAAAAATTGGTTTATATTCTCTGAAACCTCAACTACAATAAAAACCTCCTTTTGGTGATTTCGTAAATCGTAATACCACACACACTAACCAACATGAAGAACAAGAAAAACGCAGCAAAAAATCAAATCCAATCGCTTGGCCAAAAACAACACTAAACGGCCTGTTTGCTGTTATTTTAGCAAAACAGTCGTTTCGGCAGCAAGCACTGGTACAGAATCTGGAACAGAAAAAAATGTAAAAAAATCCTTGGTAATGCATAACCGAGTCCGGTGGCTATTTTACTTTGTAAACTTGTAAACACGGTTTTTCAACTCGTTTTTCAGTGCAGCAGTATTTTTGTGTGATGTCAGCTTTTTCGGGCTCTGCCTTGCTCGATTCTCGAAGTTTATATGGCAATTTGTCTCAGTAATTCCGCACAAGTTTTTTTTGTTTCTGACCCGCATTTCCACCAACATAAACGGTCATTAACGTTTTATTATCAGATCCTTGCATCGTTGCAGTGCCTATTTCTCGATCTCAGTTGAGAAAGTGAAAAAAAAGAACGTACCAATGGCATCAAAAATATACAGGGTTACTTGTTCAGCGATAATTTATGGCACTCCACGTAGTAGGCGCGTACTTCTGAATTGTAAGATAGGCGCGAAAAAATGATGACCTAAAGTGTCATATCAGTTCTCTTTTCTGTCACTATTTTAGCTAAAATGATCAATCCAAAACACATCCAAAACAGAAATTTTCTTTTATATTCCCATAGGCATCCTTTCTGAGTGAATGGCCCAGTTTTTCCATCCACGCGAAAAAATTGCCGTTCCAATCCATATTATTTCTTCGCTCACATGTTTTTTTAGGTTTGCGCGTGTTTGGTCCGTTCGTTTTTCTGTTTTTAGATACGCCGTGTCAGCTGTCTCGTAAACTAGAAGAAGCTTTCATTTTCTCTTTTCAATTTGAGGAGAGAAAACGGCTGTACCTAAGCTGTCGTCCCATTTCCTTCCAGTTCTCTTTTTGAAAGCACACGTGCGCGCTTCATTGCGGTTTTGCTCCCCCAGTTGTTCATTGCAATCGATTCTGTTTTGCGTGCGGCAATTTGTCGCAGCATTTTTTGTTTCAAACCTGTCAGAAAAAAACTCGATTCTGGTTCATTGAATCGGTTCAAATTATTGAGCCTACACACACTTACACACTGCAGCTATAGTTTTTATGAAGTATTTTTGCTCATTTTATTCTTCAACCGAGGTTCAGAAACTTTATTCACCTCACATTCAACTCACCACGGCACACACAGCTGTTAGATCAGCATCACAGGCTAAGTTTATGACGAAGCGTTTAGTTTTCGGAGTTGTTGTTGCAGAATGCAGATCCCCAAGTCACATTTTCCAGCAGCTTCGCATAAGTTACAACGACAAGGCGGGCGATTTTAATCGCATGTATGGAGAAATTCAGGCGGTAAGCTTGCTCGCTTTGCAGTCCGCTGCTATCATTTTACCGATTTGCATTCAATTTTTATCATTTATGATAGACGACAAGTCGCTGAATGGTGAATAGGCTTGGAAAATGTGTTAGAAGGCCCCCATTCACATGTTCAGCGATTGGTCGCCGCGACAAATATTTCTGGTGGCAAAAAAATGATTGTTGGCATCAGCAGTACTGCACTATGGCTGTAAAATCTTTGGCATGCCTTTGACACCAATGCTGTGCATCAGTTTTTCGCCGACAGCGATTTCATCGCGGCGAAACAAATCGCTGAACACGTGTATGGTCCTTTTTATGTGTGTCATAAAAAGGTTGCTCGCATTGGTATTCTTGTTTGTTTCACGATAGTCCACTGACGTCATAGATGGGTGTTTTGTGGAGTGGTGTTGTAATCGAGTCCACCCACCATTAAACACTTATACGGTTCGGCTTTGAAATTGTTGGAAATTTTGAAATTGAACGTGTTCATTATTCCACAGATAGGTCAGTGTTGAGGTATTTTATTTGTAATTTTGTATGTTTGACTCTGCTGGCAACTGGACAGAATTTGAAGCAGAAAAAAAACTATTCAGCTTTTGGATGGAATTCTCCGATTTCCTTTCTCAGCAGTTTTGTCAGCCCCAACCGTTTTTTTCGTTGTGCACGCAACGTTTTTCGTTTTTCGTTGAATTGTTTTGAATGAAACATAGAAGAAAAAAACCAAGGTTAAAAACAAACTGAACGTTTCACTTCTCGATCGACCGATTTGTGTAATTTTTGTGCATTATTAGTTTTCGTAGTCGCGCAGAATCGATCATTTTGAGAAAATCACAATTTCTCCATGGGAATCTCCAAATCTTGCGTACTGGACACTGGTAGGTTGCATCTAGGGTTGTCAAACAAAAACCAATTTTTTAAAATGATTAAAAAAACAAAATCGCCGTTTTTTTTTAAATTCGAAATTTTTTCTCTAATATGCTTTGAAATAAAACCTCAATTCAATTTTGGCACAATTTTTCGAAAGTTCAACAAAAATTTTCTTTGATATTACCTCGTAAAGCCGTCAGCAGTCGATTTTGGACCGTTTTACCGACAGATTTTAGGCTTCAAAACTTCTGCGGTGAAGTTTTTGAGCGTCTCAAAGCTTGGCTTACCATTTCCGATGCAGATAAGTTGACGATTCGCCTCGCAGAGCGTCCGAGCTGCTCCGATTGCAAGCGCTACGTTGTCTGGTTGCTGCTTCGTGTCGTGTCGTCGCGACATCATCAGAAGAATTGATCGAATTTCAAGGCGGTTTGGGGGTCAAAATTTTAGCAATTACCTCTTTGATTCAGCACAACTTTGATTTTTGAAATTAAAAAATTTAAAAAAACAAAAATGACGATTTTTGTTGTTTTTTTAACAACCCTATTGTCAACTCTTGGCTGTTGCCAATTTGTCGTCTCGAAGAAGCGCGGCGTTGTCCATCAACAACAACATGAACCGGTGCGTTTTCTTTCTCTGAAGTATTCAAGAAAGTACTATGGAACACAGAAAAATTATTTGGAACGAGAAACACGACCTGGGTTTTTTGAATCCACAAAGGTAGGTCCTCCAAAATGACCCCGCCCGCCCCCGCCCGCGCCCCAAGAAGCCCCCCCCCCTCCGAAAAATACTTCTATCTAACGTAACGCTTGGTTTTTGGTTGGATTTCTTCATTCATTCTTCTTGGATTCACCGTAGAACTCTTTGCTTGATTCGGAGGACGTATTATTTTATTGTGAAAAAACGACAGACAGAAACACCACTAGGACACTGAACAGTACAGATCGTTTTATTTTTTCCCGGATTGTACGTGGTATGTTGCAGCAATTGAGCCTATCCTTTTGTTTTTCAGTTTCAGTTGCTGTAATAACGTTGCTAAACATAAACTGACGAAAAACCACGCGCGCACAGCGCACACGGATTGCGTGCAACGTGCTAAGTAGGACTTGACGTTTTCTTATCCAGAACTTTTGACATTTTGTATCACCGTGTTTCAGTTTTTCGCGTTCTTCTGTATCTATCTGTTTTGTTTGTTCCACTATTTTGAGGTTAACCACTGAGGCTCTGAACGTTTGAAAATCCAGATAAGATTTGCAAAGGCTTCTCCGTTCTTCATTTTTGGGCTACCAAAAAGCCCGTATTTGTTTGGTTCGCAAACAGTTGATTTGACACTTTGCAACAAATCAGACCAGCACTATTTTTGGCATCTTCCAGTGTGGACTGGAGTGAGCGGGCTATATTGCAGTTTCGCTTTCGCTTTTCTATCTTGTTAAGTTTGCTTGCCCCGTCTCGTTTCGCCTCGCCCCCATTGCAAATGCAAAACGGTGTTTGATTTTGATTTTGTTACTTTTTCTGCACAAATGATCACCAACCAGGCAGATGTTGACGTGTTGCATCCATCCATTCCATTTTATTTCGCGAAAAAGCAGGAAACTCCGATAAAACTGTATGAACAGCATGTAGTTCCGAAAATGTGCAAGCAACTTGCAAGTGCACGTTTTTAGATTTCTTCGATAACAACAGCATGCCCAACTTCAATTTTTGTCGTCATTTCAGATTTTTGACGTGAGATTATTATTCAGCTATCCAATCCATCAGTATTGGAAAAATGCAATTCGAACAAGAAAACGTTGTGGCAAAATGTGAATCGCAAAAAAATTTATTCATAAAAAACTATTTTTTGTTGGACCCAACAACTGAACGAAAATGGAAATAGAATTTCAATACAATAATCGTTCGGTTTGTTGACAAATCCAAAAAAAATTGCGAAATGACACAAGTGATGCACCAGCCGCAGCATGTCGTCATCACCACTCACAAACTGAACTCCACACGCCAAAACGATTCCAATCCCGCGACAGTTGTTCGATCGATTTCCGAACACCCAGGCGGTGGCGCAGGTTGGTTTTTTTTTATGTTTTTTCTTAATTTCGAGTCGAAAAAACAAACTTTTTTGGTGATTGATAACGGACGAAATCATTCTCTTCACAGACGTTGCGGACGACGACGACGATTTCGGAGAGCTGCCCCACACGCCTCGCAGCTATCACTCCGCGGCCAGCCCCCGCTGCGAGGCGTTTGTTATGACCGGCGAAAAGATACTCAGACTGAACTCGAAAATCTCGCCGAGCTATGCTCAGGTATTTTTTTTTGTTTTGTTCTTTCGGTTTAGCGAGACTGTTGAGAAATCTGTTGTTTCGGTTTAGTGAGACTTTTGAAAAGTCACGCACGATTCACTTCACTGGTGATTGTGTTGTGCGTTAAGGGGCATTCATGAAACAGTATTTGGTGGCCACACGTAGCTATGTTTTAACGCAGTTGCGCGTCACTAAATCATGCTTCATGAATGCAGCTTTATTCAGGCTAATCAACGTGCTCAGGAAATAAGGACTCACTCAGCTGGCGGAAATTTGGTTCTGACCTGAACGATTTTTTTGGACAGGACAGCTCAGTTGGACTGGAATCAAATTCAGTTCCGGATAGATCAATTCTGTTCTTTCTGTGTAGGGATGGATCCCGATCCGGCAAATGTGCCGGAATTCGGAACGGAACCGGCTCCATCCCTATTTCTGTGTTTATATCCATCATAAGCGTCTTATTGGACAGTCTTTGAAGTCCATTTCGCAGTCGTGGTGATGAAGACATGATCAAGGTCTGCAACAGCGATTAGAAGTTGGGGGCGTCGCGGGGCAAGGGGGGGGAGCGAAAACAGCAACAGGCAGCCTCTGTTTCAGTCAAATGTTGTACAGTCACAAAATTACAAACACACTAGCTAAGTGTCGTTCCAGTGTGTTGGTTAAATTGCATAGATTGCATTGAAATCATGTGTGAAACAAAATATTCGAAGTACTTTTCTTGCATCCGTCGCTTTGTGTGTTGTGTTCTAAACGAAAAAGCCCGCATTTTCTCAAGTGTTTTGTATCGTGGAATGTGGGATTTTGAGCGTGGTTATGCCGCATTTGTGTGACTGTGGTGACAAACTCTGGAAAAGTTGGCAAGCAAACAAGCAAGTTGCATTAAAAAAACAAAAAAAACAATTATGTGTTATGTTGAGTGGTCCTGCATATTCGATGTTTATCAGCTGATGAAAAGTGGAAATTGAAAGAAAACGTTGTTGAAAAATTGTATATCTTCGCGTTTGAAGCTTTGTGCGTGCCTTTTTGGCTTTCTTTGTCAACAGTGTTTCCTTATCAATCAATGATCATTTATGCATAGCCACGCCGGTTTTCGCCGTTTTTTTAAAAGTGCATTTTGTTATAATGAAGTTTTTATATTTTTATCTGGAAAACCGCAAGGCTCACCAGTTTAAGACAAGAGTCAAAAGCCGATGTGGCGAGGGCAACTAGCTGATTGATTGGTGATTGATCGCTGCAATTTTTGCTGGATTTTTCAAGTTTTCTCAGCTGTTCCTCCAGTTTCTTCATTGAACGAACAGTTTACAGTTCATGTCGTGTGCGACGGACGCAAAGTTTTCGAAAAATCAATTGAAACCTTTCGAACTCAATAAAATTCAACCGAGACTCTCAAGCGAAATTCAACCTTCCAACGCGGTTTCCAACTGATCACACTGATGATACAATAATGGAAAGCAACGAGCGAACCGATTCGGACAACCGACCTAACACTCCGCCGTTGTTCATATTACGAAACAAGATACAACTGACGGAACACCAGGGCAAGGTTGCGCGCAAAGGCAGCCATTCGCGCCGTGTGCAACGCGTGACACGCTTGATCGAGGCGTATCGATTGACCGTGTCAACAACGCAATCAGACCGGCGGTCACCTTCGAGCGCCGACGAACGTGTAATCCGACCGGTAAACACCGTCGGAATGCGAGTTGGCCAGTTCGAAGCGGGGGACAGCTCGGACCGTTTGTCTGTGAGACCACAGTTGAATTATCAGGGTGACCTCTCGAATATGCCGGGCACTTCAGCGGAAAATTGGCGTTCAGAAATGTTGACCGAAAATCGACATTCGACAGAAAATTGGCAGCACTACGTGCGTGAGATAAATCAGTTGTTGGCGAGTGTATTTTTTTATTTATTTACAGCATGGCCGAATAAATGAGGCAGTCCGTCAAGGCGGGATCAGTCGCTGACTAGGAGTTGTCTTTTTCAAAAATGCCAACATAATTTCCAACATAAAAAATATTTTTTTTTTTTTTAAAACCCTAAAAATCCTTAACCATACTGTACTTTGACTGTGCAGTTTATAGTTGCAGAAATTTGACTGTTTGCTTGTCTTATTGTTGTCAGTGTGCGTGCTATTTTTTTTTCTGCGTCGTGTGGAGATTGATTGATAGTTTTTTTTTTCAGTCGCATGTGAATATAAAGGTAGTGCCAGGTAGACCGGTGGTGGCAGGAAAAATTGACCTGAATATTTTGCCTGAAATGGTGGTTGTATAGTTTTCGCAAATCGAACCAGCGCCCGTTGTTGTAACCATTGTGTTTTTTTTTCGAAAAAAAAATAATCGTCACCATTTGCGTATGTGGCGCGCTAAAACGTACTGTTTTTATGGTAGCATTGGGGTACCAATGGCCTGATTAATCGTAATCCAAGCAAAAAAAACGTCTTCCACTCACGGCCAAGCGACTATCAGCCATCCCAATGACCCTGAAAAAAGCGCGCGTGCGTTGCAACAATTGCAGGCCCGCCAGGAGCAGCTGCCGCCGTCCGCGCTGTGCGACGGTGCCGCTGCGGCGAACGACGGCACGCCGTCGCGACGTGGCCCGTTCGACGATTTCCCGTCGATGCACCACAAAACCACGAAACACCAGCGGCGTCATCAGCCACTGCAACAACACCAGCAGCAGCAGCTCGGTGACGCGGGCGCCGGCGCCATTGACGCGCGAATGATGGCGGTGCCGGTGCCGAACTCGCACAGCGCCCATGCAATCAGCAATTCCAATGAGCCGACGACGGCGCACAGACAGCCGAATGAGGCGTTTGATGACGGTCGGTGTTGTGTGCGGTCGAACTCGCAGGGAATTAGCTGATTGGTTGGCGGCGGATCGCGTGATGCAGGCGTTGGCTCTGCGGAGGTGGAGTCTGTCGCGGTTTCAGCAACCACGCGGACGACGACGACCGTGTTGCATTCCAATTCTGTGTGCTACGAGAATTTTTGGGAATTTCGAAGGACCGTATTGTTCAAGCATGACAATGCTTTTGCAAAGTTTCCTTTCGGCGTTTTCATCTTTTGATTCATGAATGTAACGTGAGGCGTCGCCGTGCGATGCTCCATGAATGGTGCGCTTCCGGTTGACACTTTGCTAGCATGATAAGAACTCAGGTTATCAGTGTGCCTCCGAGAAGAGGAATGCCCTCCGGTAATATGGATTCTCCAAAAAGACCCGATTGATATCGATTTCCATGGCACGTTTCGATATTTATTATATTTGCATGGGTCTCCGTATCTCATGCTGTCTTAGCAGTTTTAGCGCAGCATCCGGCAGTCTTGCGAAAGAAAATGAATTCATGAATGACTTTCCACCGTGTTTCTAGGCGCCACGTCGTGCGTCACCGTGAACGCACTTGGGCAGACGCCCGGTGGCGGTGGCCCGGGCCTGAGCAGCCAGGCGACCCTGCCGTCGCCGACGTCCCTCGGCGGCACGTCCGAGCCTGCCAGTCCGGCGAGGTACGCGTTCGCGAGCGCTGCGCCCTCTGGTGGACACCGCCACGAACAACAACAACACCCGAACACACTGGTGCGGCGGCGTTTTTGCGGGGCTGAGTGGGAACGGAGTTTGTTGTTGAGGTTTTCGTTCAGTGGCAATAAGTTCAGATAGCAATATAGATCAGTTCAGATATTAGCAAGCTTTCGGTTCAATCTATAGCGATGTTCTTAGTGCGGTGTCAGTCCGCAACCCACAAAGCAAAAACTAATGTTCTTTAGTTGTTTTTACTGTATTTGTTTAAATTGGAAAACCGTGTGTTCGTTTCACGGAGAATTTGGCGAAATCTGCACTGGCAGCCGCAAGTTTGCGTTTCCATTTAAGCTTGTCTTAGGTTCGTGTTTTTTCAGCGTCATGTGGACTTCAAATGTTGGTTTCAAGAGTTTCCATTCGTCATCAACAGACCATACAAATGTATGGTGGCGTATCATATATCGCCCATCGAACACAGCGCTATTCCCACAAAACTTTTCAATCATTCCAATAAAAGGTCATCGTCTCTTTCTTAAAGGGAGTGGAGGATTTTCTCCGATCTCTCAAACAGTTTTCGTCGGCGCACCTACCTGACCAACATCGCCACATCGCCTCTCCTTGCTCACAGGTTTTGTTCAATAAAGAATAAAGTTTGAAAAAAAACAAAAAAATAATAATTTCCAGGTGATCAAAGTGAACCGATCGCCGAGTGCATCGAACGAGACGACGACGACGTTGCGCGACAAGCTCGATCGGTTGGAGCTGAGCGGCTCCGGTGCGACAACGGCCGGCGATTCGCAGACGGGCGCACACGGCGGCGGCGCTGCGCTGTCCGAACATGAGCGAGACGCCGCGAGAAGACTCGCGAAACGATTCTTTCAGTTGGACGGCTTCAAGAAGAGCGACGTCGCGATGCAGTTGGCGAAGAAGTGAGTTTTGAAGGAGTGGGGGGGGGGCGGTTTCTTTGGTTTGGGTGGTTTTTCTTGTTCTTTTTCTTCGGTCCGCGTGGTTTCACGTTCACTTCACAACCACAGCGAATTTTTTGTCGCTGTCTGCGATGGAGAGGGAATGCGAATGTGGTGGATGAACTGAATGGTGACAGTGAAACTACAAATTCTTATTGTTGTGGTTTTTTTCGGCAGTGTTAATTTCGGATTGTTGTCAGATGAGGTTACTGGAATGTGTCTGTGTGTGTGTCTTATTGAGATATTGACGGCAGAGTTTGTTGCCTTGGCGTTCTTTTTTTTATCGGGTTTCGAATGCAGTCAAGTCGAAAATAATTGGAATTTTGGCTGAGTCATTTGCTGCGGCTGTCTCCCCAAACATTCAGATGGTTAGTTTCCAGAGTGTTGCAATCAATTTTGATGTCACTTGAGTTCTTTAGTAAAAGTGCTCGCTGAGCTGATAAAAGTTCGATTTTAAAGTTCCCGCCTTTTCTTGGCGCAGGTTGCCCGAATTTTTTTTTCACGCGCATGAATCACTTTTGGGTGTGAGTGTGACGAGTTGGCGAAGCTGGAATGTTTGTAAATGAAGTTTGATTTAAAAAGAAACTTTTAACATGATCGTTGGTAATTTCAATGATGCATCGATTTTTTTGCAGCTTTTTCATGCAGAAAATATATGAATCACATCATAAACAGCGTTTCTGGTTGATCAAATCGTTGGTTTCAAAATGCTCGTTTTAGTTGTAAAATAGGAAAATTGGTATTTCATACCTGGTTTTATTTTATTGACTGTTCTTACAGGTGTTCAGTGGTGAAAATTTTGATGCAGCGAAACTTTAAAATATTCATTCACTAATCACTAATGGTGTTGGATTTGCACAACATTTTCTAGTCTTGCTAATGAATTCCCCACAGACAAATAGTTGTGTGCGGAAATTTCATATCCAGCTTGTTCTAGACACGGAATTTCTTGTTACACACTTACGCCGCAGTGAAACTAGAATATTGAATTTTTCCAGCATTTGCTTAGCTCCCAGAAAGCTGGAATAAGCCATGTGTATTGATTATGTTCATCCGGTGTGTGAATCAGAAGCAGGGACCAGAAATAAAACCATGTGCTGGGAAGGGATGTATGTATGTGTGGGAGGGAACCCCTTTTGCTTGGTGTGTGTTTGTGTTTAAGATTAAGGTTGAGCTTGAGCTGGCGATTTAGTATCTTAAACTACAATGCGTGAACACGACCACAATCAAAGAGATCCATGCAAGTTTCAATTGTTTGGCTCACTCACCACACCAGCCAGTGAGCGTGCGTTTGGAATCTACAATAGTTTTCATCCATTCACACGTTCGGTCAATTGCCAAAAAAACGTCTGGAAACCTTCACTACTGTTTCTGCTTTGTTGCTGCGCCTTGACACGATTTTGCGTTGAATGATTATTGCGAAGTGGAGAGTGAAAATGAAAAGGCCAAGTTGGACAGAGTGATTTTTTCCACCATAGTAATCAGGGGTTCGATAACTTGTCTGGAAAACCCAATGCTGACGCAACTCCGTTTTACAATGCGCAAAGTATGGACATTTGTAGCTTTTTGAGTTTGTTACTGGCTAGTGGCCACGACATGGTCATGATATGTTGCGTATTTTACTTGGTTTGGAACGACACAACAGCGTTGTTTGAACAATTGCTTTGTATCTTTCTGATTGATCTCTCTTTTCAAACGCTTGCTTGCCAACGACGGGGGGTGCGTGTTTGCAGTTGTGATTTCAGATTCACTGCTCACTGCAAGTGAAAAGCTGAAAATTGCTGTGTGATTCTGTGGGTGTGGTATACTGTGCTAGTTTCTGTGTAGTTTTCCTGTACCAAACAGGTTTCTGCTTTTTTAAACTTTTATAGCGAACGGCTTATCATTAGGGAATAACTTGGCCTCCTGACGAAATTGGAAACAGGGAAGAACAAGTGTGCGGAATGGAAAATCGGGAATTTTTTTGTCATCCAAATAAAGTTTAACGGAATAGATATTACCTTTCCAATTTTTGCGCAAATACAATCAGAAAAGTGAAGAAACTTAAATGAAATAGAAAATTTTAAAGCAAAAAACTGGCAAAACGTTTCACAGGTGTTGCGTAGGAAAAACGCTGCCTGTCTGAGCTTCGTTGCGACGGGCAAAACAAACACAATAAAAAGTAAATAAATGCTCACGTAGTGAGTGCTAGTAAAGTGTTTTGAACTTTGTTTTGACGCGTTTCGAAGGTGTTTCGCAACACCGTACCTCAGGGTCACAATTCTCTTGAGACACTTGTGCAGTTGTGTTTTTTTTTACAATTTAGATTGGCTGCATTTTGCGACGAAAATAGAAATAGCGAAAAAATAAATAAAAATGAAAAAAACTACTGGAACACAATTATACATGGGGACTTGTGATCTGATAAAAGTGTAACACGATGCCTGGAATGGCAAAAAACTGTTCCCAAGGCAGTGATTGATTGGAACTTTTCTGCACAACACAATACTGATTACCACGTCTGAATTCTGATATAGTGTAAACGCTTGAAAAATAGCGCAGTTTTGTTAGTGTGTATTTGAATATGTTTTTAGAAAGTGTGACATGTAAAAACGCCATTGAAAATCATTTTATTTCATAATAATGACCACAGCATGGTATGTGTAATTTCACACAGGTAAAAGTAAAATTGTGTTGAAATAGAATGGACAATTTTTTCGCACAGACGCGATAATAGTTGCAATTTTGGATCCGAAAATTTTCGTTTTCAAAATGTTTACACACTTTTCGGCTACCGTAAACTCTCGATTTAGTCGGTATCTGCTGATCGCTGTGGAAAAATAATGATTGACGTCCGATGCAACCGTTTGATTTATCTGAAATCTGAATGTGAATTTAGCTGTATTTTCTGTGATTGGATGCTTTTTGGACTGTTTTTAAAACTTTCTTTAGAACCGGCTTAAAACTGCTTTTGAAACCATTCCGTCGTCACAAAAGAATTAAAAAAATTTTTACTACCCGAATATAGTGATCCCGCGTTGGCTGTAAATACGGTTTTGATATTTTTTCACTTTTTACCACTCGAATACAACTGATCCTACGTGGGCTAGACTGTAATCTACGGTGCTTTCATTTTGCTTTCCCAAGTCAGTCAGTGAGAGTTTCTTCCTTTTATTCATTCAGAAGAATATATTTATTCAATTTTTGTATTCTATTCTTCTGCGTTCTGATGATCTCTGTTCATTATGTTACCTGGACACATTCATACACTTGAGTGTCTGAGTTGAGTTGAATTCAGGAAGTTGATTCTTAATAATTTTTTTAAATCGCAACCTTGCCTGGAGCACGGAAACTAACTTTTATTGCTGAGCAACAACCGAATCGTCGTAGTTTTTTTGGAAATTATTTGTTCATAAATCTGTGGATTTTTTCATACTTTTGTTTTTTGCGGCAGGTAGCGTTGTTGTCACACTTAATATCACGACTCCAGATTGTCGTGTGATCTGGTCAAGTCAAAGGGGCTGATTACCCCCGCGCCTCATTTTCAGTCACTTTTTGACAAAGCTTGCATTTCTATTGAACCATAGTGCAGCTGTATTTTCTTTTTTTTCATTGTCTGGCAGGTGAACGGGTGGTAAGCTGTTTCTGTTTGCTTTACCTTCAACGTCTGAAATTCAAAGGGTATTTCGTTTTTTTCTACTTTTATAATCGTTTCTGTGGTTGGATGAATATTTTGGCATGTTGATATGATTCTTTATTTTGGTCCCGGGACTCAATGCGCGCATAGATGGGTAAGCAGTCTCATGCACGACGCGGGAATTCAAAAGTGATCCGAGTCCCCCTAATAAGGCCGGGGTCACTTAGGCTATTCTGAATTGCCACATAAAGATTGAAACTAGCTTCCTTTCACGTGTACAACCGCATTGAGTCGCAGGTCTAAACGAAAAGATAATACTAGCATTTACCCAGCTGAACCAATTGGGAGGATTGAAATCAGCGATTCCACTGATGGTGCCCAAAAGTTCAGACGGCACTGCACTGTGTGCAATTAGTTGATTGGTTGCATTCGTCGGTCCGTCCCCATGCTGTGAATTTCAACTTTTTTTGACCCGTAAAAAATGCAACCAATCAGCTGCTGTTCGCATGCAGAGGTGTTTAGGCTGAATGTGAAATCTCGATAGATTTGATGAATGTGAAATGTGAAATTCAACTCAAAATTTTTGGATGACTGATTTGACATTGTGCAGCAAGTTTCTGCACTTCTGCGCGTGCACCTGATGTGTGGGGTAGGTGGGGGTGGTGCGTGTGTGCGTGCACTTGTTCGTGCATGTGTGTTGCGCAGCACTCCAACAATCACCATCGCCTGTGTGTGTGTGTTGAAAAGGATTTTTGACAATAGTTGATGATAAAAATTTTGATAATAGGTAGTACATCGAACCTTTCCATCACTGTCGCTCCTTGTGTTTGTGTATCAGCGCGGTTTTCGTGTTCCGAATGTGAATTATATTGCGTGTTTTTCGAAGTATCTGTCGAATTTCCGTTCCGTTGGTCTCTGTTTTGTCCGGTCGGTTTGTTGAGTCAGTGTTTCTCCTTGCAGAAACTGCTTCGATTCGATTAGTTCATTTTTTGTCATGGTGTGCTTTTTTCCAGATTTTGAAATTCGAATCTCCCGTGATATGCGATTTGATATTGGATTTCATGATTTGTCGATCCCTGCAATCACCAATGTTGTTTGAACAAGAAAACCACTTTTCGTTTTCGGCTCCAAATCAATATTGAGAAATTAGGCTTTTTTGTTTTTTAGCTCGTGTTGCTTCTGTTTCTGTGGACTACAGATTTTTTATTTGAATAGCTGTCTTGAAGGACAATTTCCAACTATCCATAGCTATATTTTTTCAATTTTTGTTTGCATGGAAAACTGTCCAATGTTTTACAAATGCCTTTTGCACATGACAAAATGTTTATGCTATGAAGGTGAAAAAAACAACTGCTATGTCTCTAAACTAGCAATGTGTGTTGGGTTTGTCTCGAAAAAACACATAAACCCACACAGCCCACAGTTTTGTTGCAACACGCTGATTGGTTGTATCATGGGCGGCTGGTTCGTGGTGCAACTAATCAGTTCAGGAAGGCTCAAATGCAGCCAATTCGCTACTTGACAAAATGCATGTGCCTGTAGTGTGACAGTGATAGTATCCGTGAGACCAGCAAATTATACACAACGAAGCGAATCAAGTTTCTGTCGAAACATACCAGAAAAAAATTGTGTCGCACAAACAAACATATGCTTGCTGTTTTTATGTTTGCAGTTGTAAAAACTTATATGTCGTTTTATGTTTCCTTCAAATCTTCTCAAGATGGCTGTAAAATTTCCGTTTGTTTGTTTGTTCAGAAAAAAACCAATGGAGCTTGTATGTGTTGTTTTCATGAATCATGTTTTCGACAATTCTTTCACATGTCAAGTGTTTTTTCTTGTCACCTCTAAATTGGAATGTTTCTCAATCGCCGATCTCAACCACCGTTTCTAAATTCGGCGCGCTAAATTTTCGCTCAGGATGCTTGCATTTGAACTTTTAAAAAAATCTGCCCACTGGATCATTATTTCTACTTTTCGTATTTTCCACTTTCCATCATTATTTCATGCCCAGAAAATCCAGCTTTTGTAGAGTAACGCGCGAACATCAGAAAAAAATGAGCTGGATGAATACCGACGAGCAATATTATTGCAGCGATGACAACCAAAACTATGAAGAGTTCTACGTTAGCAACGAGCACAATGATTGGTGGGAGAATCCGCACAGTGATTGGCTAGATACGGTTGCCGCTACTAAACACAATTCGTACTACTATAGTCACCCTGACGACGATTACCATACAACACCGTTTCGGTACGGTTCATTAAAATGTGAACCACTGTCGAGTCAAATTGTCAATTATGTGCAATCAAATGATTGGCTGCTTTTGAATGGTGCTGACTGATTGGTACTAACAAATGGCGATGCAGCCAATCAGTATGCCAGACTGCGCGAATTGCATATGTCCCACAGTTTAACTGTAGCAAAACTTCTCGTGTAATCTGTTGATTGGCTGAAAGTGCACTCGCTTCAATTGTGCTGATCTGGTCTTTTTTGAGTTTTTAACTCGTGAGTTTGTTGGTGTGGTGCTGAGAGCGTGTGGTACTACGAGATTAGATGAATGAAATAGTCGTTGTTTTCGGTTTCTGAAACCGTCGGGGGGGGGGGGTATGGTCTGGCTGCCAATTGTAAAAAAATGCAGTGGTTGCCTCGGGCGATAACAAATGGGCAGACGGGTTCGTAACTGTTACCCAACTGAGAGTGAAAAGTATACCACGTGTGCCGATTGATATGCTGGCAACTTTGAACTTCATTTGCAACTTTTCTTGGTATTTCCTCCAGCAACGAGTTCAGCGCGCAAGTCGCTCGCGAGTATTTGGCGCTGTTCAACTTCGCCGGTCTGCGGATCGACGCCGCGCTGCGCAAGTTTCTGTCGCACTTCTGTCTCGTCGGCGAGAGCTCCGACCGGGAGCGTGTGCTCGTGTGCTTCTCGCAGCGGTATCACCTTTGTAATCCGGGCGTCTTTGAGAGCGATGGTCAGTGCACGGTTGTCGGTTTTGGAGTTTCGCGGTTTTGAGTTTAGAGTTTTGAAGTTTTCTCAGTTTTGAAACCGGTATCACGACGTAGGCGACCAGCTGCCGGTTACTTCCGGCTGAAGTCAATAAACAGAAAAAGAACAAAAACATGAACAAAAATGGTGGGGTCCCATCCCAACATAAGCTAAACTCAAGCTTACTTGCCAAACCCGTCCATGTTGCCGGTGACTTCTATCCTGGAAGTCAATGTTGCCCGTGTCTTCCAGATGCTATTGGCATTTGCTGATTGGTTGCATCGAGCTGTGCAGGACAGTCGTTGAGCCGAACTCAAAAGCAGCCAATTTGCTAGATTGCTGAATGGTTCACAGTTTGAGCATTGAAATAATCAAAAAATCTGTTGCGCTGTCTCACGTTACAGAAATTGAAACGAACCTGTTCATATTTCAGATGAGGTACACACGCTCGCCTGTGCGCTGCTGTTGCTCAATAGCGATCTTCATGGACCGGTTGGTTTTTTGTTTGAACTTTTTTGTTCAGATGGAATTTTAGAGGACGGCGTAAAAAATTAATCACATCGAAAGTCCTGGTTCTGGTATGAACACCGTTCACTCTCATGCGCATGTGGTTTCAGTCTCAGCAAACGCACAGGCTCACACACACACTCGATTGTGGCAGCAAGCGTGTGCCAGTGTGTTTGTTTTTGCGTTGTTTAAATCTGAAAGCACGTGTGATGCCAGAGTTTTTTTATTCGTATGAAGTCTCAGAAGAAAACGTTTTTTTTGCAGAACGCCCGCAAACGAATGACATGTCACGAGTTCATTGATAATCTCTCGCAAGCCGGGTATAAATTCAAGCGAGATTTGCTCAAAACGCTCTACAATTCAATCAAGTCGGCGCAGATTCAGTGGGCCGGGTACGTTGCACTACATTTGATGTACAGTCGAACACTAAATTATATCAGCTGATTGGTTGGTGTACACGTGATGCATTCTTTCTGTGCAAGCCAAACCCCACACCCGCAGCAATGTCTGCACAGCTTGCATCACGTGATAACCGACGAACGTCAACGCTGATTCCCTATAATTTAGAGTTCGACTGTATGGATGATTCGAGAGGGCTCATATCACTGTTGGCTTCTCCGATGCATCTGATATTGGCTAGGTCGTGCGTGCGTGCGCATGCAACATAGTGTTATGCGTCACAAGCAAAGTTTTGTTGCTGTTTCAATTCTGCATACTAAACCAGTCGTTTACCATTTTAGTCATTTTTGTTTATTTGTCCACCCGGCACACATTTCCAGCGACCCGGACGAGCACGGCCAGAATGGCGCAGCGACGAACGGCGCCGCTGCCTCGAGCGCCGGCGGTAAATCGACGGCGGCACCGGCGCTGGGCGCTGCCTCCGGCTCCGCTGAGGGTCCATTCGAGCAGCAGGTCGAATACAAGAAGGGCTGGGTGATGCGCAAGGCTGTCTATGACGAGAACGGAAAGCGAAGTGCGCCGTTTTTTTAGTCGCGTTTTTTTTGAGGTTTTGTCAGTGGTTTTTTTGTACTTTTACCGAGAACAAACAACGTTCCCAGGCTGAGGGTCGCCTGATCAGTGCCGTTCGTTCCAGTTCCAGTTATAATCGCCTGTTGACTTTTTCGTTCAGCTGTCTTTGAATATAGTTACCTGTGGACCGCATAGCAACGTTTTTTTTGTCGTCTCATTCAGCGCCGTTCGGCCGCCGCGGCTGGCGCATGTTCTTCGGCACCCTAAAAGGCCTCGTACTGTACCTGCACAAGGACGAACGCGGCTTCCACCGCGGCCAGTACCAGACGTTCCGTAACGCCGTCCGAGTGCACCATTGTCTCGCGACGAGGCCGACTAGCCGGACGTACGACGGCAAACGGCAGCACGTGTTCCGTGTGCGCACCGCGCAGATGGCAGAGTACTTGTTTCAGACGAGGTGTGTCTGTGTGAACGGGGTTGTCTGGCTCGTGGGTGATGGTGTTTGTGTGCTCAGGTATTCTGGTGGCACAGTTGTTTTTGGTGGGGAAATTTGGTTATACGGTTTTATTTTCATTTTCATGTATAATTTTATTTTCATTTTACTAAGCCCAATACTTCTTAATTGAGCTTTCTTGACTAAAGTGGTTCAAGAGGGTCACATCACTGATGAGGCCACCCCTCTTCTGCATGATGTTGGCCAGGCCGAAATGCAGAGAACCACTATGCAAATTGGTTGATTTGTCGATTTTATTTCATCTCGTTTTTTGGCGTAAATGTGGAACCGGAAAGCGTGCTCGCGTGCTATGGACGCACTGTGTTTGTGGGCACCGGAAAACTCGAGAACAACAGAAACCATGCTGAATATGATTTTGTTTCATTGCACAAAACTCGAGAGAGAAAAAAACGAACAAGCAAGCCCGCCAACGCAGTTGCTCGCGTGTGTTTTTCCAGTGACAGCAAAGAGGTCGACTCGTGGGTGGACGCAATCAACTTCGTCGCGGCGAGTTTCTCCGCGCCGCCACTGCCTGCGCCCGTCAGCTCGCAGGCGGCCGCATTTCACCGGCCGCTTTTGCCGTCCGCACCAACGAGACTGACCATGGTATATATGACCTATTTTTTGAAACGTGTCCTACTGAAATGACGTCATGTGCTGCCAAACATGCGCTTGCCGTTCACAGCAAACCAGACTTTCCGTTTAGCCGATTTCTTCCCGTAAACAAGTGGTGAATGACAAATCAGTCACACCAAACTGACATTTTAAGTGCCTGTACTTTGACAAACGGGCGTTTTTAAAGCAAATGACGTCATTTTAGTCCGGACACGTTTGAATAAATCCACAATACAGTTTGTTCGTTTAAACCAGTCACTTTTTTTCGTGGATTGCTGATCTCGCGAAAGACGGAAGAACAGAATCGGAGTTGCGAGAAAACATAAATTAGCTAGTTAAACATAATAAAATGACCAACCAATCAGCTAGTTGCATATATTAGCGAGATAGACTGTACTTGTGCGTCTCGAAAATCGTGGTCTGAAGACGGTGCACTCGTTTCTAGCGCAATGCTGTTGCGGCCGGTGTCACGATTTTATTTCCCCGTGTTTTTATTTCCCCGTCCGGGGATTTAACCATGGTGCTAAATCTTCGTACGGGGAATGGACCATGGTGTTAATTCCCCGTAGCCGTTTTAAAAACCCCGTATGCAATATTTCCAAATCCAGCTGAATACAGGCTGTCACATGCCCACCATACAACGCGAATCCATGTGCGGTGCAAATGGTAACGTATCACAAATATCACTTCAACAACAATGTGAAATAAAGAGAACAAAGTGGACGCAAAGAGAAAAACACGCATCGTGTGATTTACGTAATGGTTACTGGCCACAGAAGTGAAACACTCACTAACTAGTGTGGCATGTTCACCCAGGTGCATAATTACGTCACCGTTATCGATACATGAGTCCACAAAATGTCCCAGTCATGGACCGTTTTGCATTTGCAGACTGTTTTATTCATGCTGTTCGGTTGGTTTTTTACCTGTCATTTTGTTTCGTTTGCTTTGCTGGATTCGTTTTCACTCTTACAACTCTTTCAAAGATGTTTTAATTTTACTTTTTGATTTTAAAAGTGAACTTATATTTTTCTCTGTCAATTTTGTTTCGTTTGCTCTGCTGGATTGTTTTCACTCATTGAACATTTTCAAACGTGTTTTTGTTTTACTTTTTGGTTCTAAAAGTGCACTTCAATTCAGTAGGCAGGCAAAAGCCGCCGAACGGTTTCACTCTTATTCACGCGTAATTATTGGTTTTCTGTCTTCTTCTTGCACCCCCAATTTATGATTTCTGTGCTTCAAAAACTGTTGAATTTCATGTATTGTTGCTCGATTTATACAATTTGCGTTGTTGTTGTTTTGTTCTGTGCTATTTATTCAAAAGTGTTTTATTTTTGTTTGTTTTTTTTTCCAAAAACAACACTGCTTTTTGTGTTGTTCGAATTGCACATATGCTCCTCACTTTGCACCTCTTTCTCACACGTGACAAATTTATTTCCTCAAGTGTGCTCCATTTTCTTATTTCTGCATGTGAATAAAATGCACACTACGATTTGCACTGCACCGCACACGGATTCGCGTTGTATTGTGGGCATGTGACAGCCTGTATTCAGCTGGATTTGGAAATACTGCATACGGGGTTTTTAAAACGGCTACGGGGAATTAACACCATAGTCCATTCCCCGTACGGGGATTTAGCACCATGGTTAAATCCCCGGACGGGGAAATAAAAACACGGGGAAATAAAATCGTGACACCGGCATTACTGTGTTCTTATAAACTTAATGACCAATTGCACCGTGTTCCGACCAGCACTGCAGAGATCCCACCAAACAAGTGAATGCGATTGTGTGTGTGTGTGTTTCTAGCCGGAGCAACTGCTGGAGCACGAACGCCAGATCGACGATCTCACCCGTCAGCTGGACATTTTGAAGGAGAACGCGCCGGCGATCACCGCGCGCGGCCGCTGCGTCCAGGAGTACTTCTACAAGGAGCGATACTTGGAGGAAGAGGTACCGCGGCGTCTTTGCGTAAACGGTCACTTCTTCAATCACACAGCTCGCGAAAGAAGAAACATTGGGATCGGACTGAAAACATGTTCAATCAAACCGAAAAATCACAAAAAAGTGGGCGTTTGATTTCTAGCAAATCTGTGAATGATGCGATTCAAGAGGTGGAACCGGTCGAGTGTGGTGAATCGGGCGCCTGGTTTTAACGATAACGGCACGGGAAATAGTGATACTGTTCACCAAGATTTCCTCACCGTTTCTTTTTCCTTCCAGCGAGGCCGCTACCAGAACTACGTGCTGCTGCTGCGACAGAAACTGGCGGAGCACAGCGCCTCCTTCTACGCGAGCGGTGACGCGCCGCCGCGTGCCGCCGACGATCAACAACACGATCACCATCACCATAATCACCAGCATCAGTATCAGTTGACGGACGATTTAGTGGCGTCATCGTGCTCGTCATCGACGGCACCGCCGCCACGACACGCCAGCAATCAACGACAGGTGACGTGAAAATGCCAATAAACGCACACACACACACACACACACACACACGCGGTTAGGGGTGGTAAAAAACGTTTTTTTTCAAATCCATGTATATAAAACGGTTTTTTATACCGCGTCCGGTTCTTTATACCCGGTTTTTTTACCGACCCAGTATCTGAAGAATCTTGTGATTGCGACAATTTCTGGTACTCTGATTTTACGCAAACCGCTGAATAATGAGTAAAAGACCACAATTCTAGCCAGAAACTGTATGTGTTTCAATGGAAACGTATTCCAATCTTGATTTTATTTGAATCGGTGGCGCTTAGAGAGAATGCAGCATCAGAAAAATTATCAGATGCGAGTTTAAAACAAAAAAACTAACGCAAGACCAATTGACATATGCAACAGCAAGGTATGTGATACATGCACATCAATTGAACTGACACGATCGAGAGATATGTAACTGCACAACAATTTCACCGCGTTTCTAAATAAAAATCACCGAAATCTAGATCACCGAAAGACAAAAAGAATCACGAACCCGCACAGACGAAAGAAGTGAACCAAGAACAAAATTGAAAGAGCAAAAAAATCAGATGGAGATTCGGGTCACTATCACCAGTACAACAGTACGAAGACATCACCAACAAAACTTTGAGCAATTTCCGAGTTCAAAGACACAAAATTTCAGGAAATTTGACTGAATAAATATTAGCCATTCAACCGATTTTTGTCTATTCATCTTTATCATCATGAGTATCATCAATGCAGCCGTCACCATCATCATCAGTGAAGTCGTCATCAGAGCTGTCCACACAATTTGCCGATGCAAGCGCAGCAATGTTCTCAGTGGCAGCAGCTGACGCTGCCGACGGGGACTGCGAATCCGTGCTGTCGCAGTTTGACGGCAACGATTCCGTGCTGTTGCCAGCAACACTTGGCACGGGTTTCAGGGTGCTTTATTTATACCAAGAGCGTGAATTGTGTTCTCCGGAACATCAAGTTATGAAGTGGCGAAAATGCAAATTGAAATGGATATGCGGAATACAGTGCATTTTGAGTGATTTCAAAAATTGAAATTTGGGTCTTTCGGTGGTATAAAAAACCGAAAAAAAAACCAAAATTTACGCGGTAAAATATCGGTAATTTATTTTGGCCATTTTTTGGCGCTGGTATAAAAAACCGTTTTTTATACCGTTTTTTATACCGAAAAAAACGTTTTTTATACCGACCCACCCCTACACGCGGTTCACTACAAACTCCAAACTACGACTACAAAACTACACTCGAGTGACAGCACAGTATTGTTGATTGGACGCAAACATACGCGCACTCACACGCTGTTCGAGTGTCAGCGTGCGCGTGCGCTTGCATGTGTGTTCGTGTCAGACTTGTTATAAACCGAGTGCAACGAGCATCAAGACTGGGGCTTTCAGTCATCAAACGCCGAAGTCGAATGCCACAAACGTATCAAATATCTCCACAACATCGTCTCACTGCACACACCAATACGGTTTTAATTCGTGGTGGTACAAACCGAACCAGATAAAACAAAAACAAATCCGAACAGAAATGACCAAAATAACGAAAATATCTATGACCTATTTTTTCAAACGTGTCCCACTGAAATGACGTCATGTACCGCAAAACATGCGCTTGTCGTTCACCAGACTTTTCGTTTAGCCGATTTCTTCCCGTAAACAAATGGTGAATGTCGAATCAGTCACACCAAACTGACATTTTAGTGCCTGTACTTTGACAAACGGGCGTTTTTAAAGCAAATGACGTCATTTTACTTCGGACACGTTTGAATAAATCCACAATAGATAATTGCCTTTCCATTTCAGTCGGTCCGCCCGGGCGTGGTCGTTGTCTCCTCACCACACCACTACATCGGCGGCGGAGGGTCAAACCAGCACAACACGACCACGACCACGTCGTCCAGTGTCTCCGGTGAACTGTGTGCCGGTGCCGGTGCCGCGCGCGCTCATCATGGCACCGAGTCAGACTCCGCCTCCAGCGAACTGCACGTCACCACTGCTGCTAATCCGCATAATAACACCGCCAACGTGCCGGCGCAGCAGCAGCGTGTCGCGAGGCTTGAGCGTAGGGACACGTTCACGAAGGAGCCGGATATTCAGGAGGAGCGGCACCCAACGCAACAACACCAGTTCACCGCGAATCATGAACTGGACACCAGCGGCCGCGTGGGGCGGAGTCATCAGTCGGATAGGCTTAGCTATAGGGAGGCGGTCGATAGCTTCTCGTCGCCGTCGCCGCCCGCTTGTGATTGAAATAAGCAAACCGAACGAAACGGGATTTTATTAGGGACTGGAGTCCGTGCGCTCCTGGGTTCACGGGATTTTATATTCGGGACCGGAGTCGGTTTCCGTCCGTGCGCTCCTGGGTTCGTTCAAATATTCAAAACGGACTTGTTGTCTCTTGTTGTTTGTATAGTTTCTTGTTCATCGTTTGTTTTGTTATGGTAATTTTTGATAGGGGTTTCGGAATTCTTTCTCACCTTTTCGTTGGCAGTGGCGGAAGTTGGGTTGCTTTTGTGTCCCATTGCGCACTTTTGGGAAGTAGTCTTGTGAAACAGAATAATTTTCTATTTCTATGATCCGTGAATTGAAAGCTGAATGTTGCAGCGTGTGTTCTTTTGTGTTATTTGCCACTTGCCACTACGTTATGGCATTATTATCACGTTAAAATACACCATATTCAAATAAGGATTTGCCGCTTTTTTGCACATAACACAATCTAGCGATTCGTGAACGAACACTAAAACATGTTTGAACAAGGCTTACACTCTCTGCTCCACTTTTTGATTGCTGCTTGGGCTTTGTTGCTAAACAGAATTTATTGCCAATTCTTGTGATGCTTGCTGTATTTGTAGGAATTTTCTGACTTACTCATAACATTTCGTAAGATTACCTTTAACTAAGATTTTACGTTGTTTTGCCTTACTCCATATATTTCGCTACTGTTTGTTTCATTCTTTCGCACTGAAATTGAAATTTCGTGGTTTTCTTTTCCACTTTCTATTTTCGTGATATTCTTGCAAAAAATGAGCCGAACAATGCACTTGCTTGCCCTAAAATTCATAAAAAATTTGCTTTTGAAAACAAGACATCTTTTGTGTGCCCGGAAATTATCATTCAGTCTGTTCATATTTTTGTTTTTCTGCATCAACAACAAACGACAATAAAAACTTTAAAAACCCCGTTTTTAGAGACTTTTTTGGAGTTTGCAACCGGGGTTGGCATGAAACCCAACACCAGTGATTGCAAATAATGGAAACGAAAAGCTGGTTTCACTGGTGTCATCACTGTGGACAACTTCAGTCAAACAAACAACCAACCAACCAATTCAAACCCGAGCAAAAAGTTAGTTGTACACACCAAAAAAAACCATAGTTCTTACTGATCACCGGTTGAACAACCACGGCATAAGATGAATGACGCGCTGGCGATTCACCGCGTCTGTTGACTGCGCAAGCAGATGACACTGGAAAAACAGGCAATTGGGCGACTGATTCTTTTCTATTCAGCTTCTATGGATTTGTTTCACGCACGCAGTTTTTATTCAGCTCGGAAGGATCTGAGATGAAGTCGCCATATTGCATAGGACGCTTCGAATAACAATTCAGGTTTGTTTGTGACTGCACACATTCAGACGACATGTTTCAAGCTGCAAACATTGTTTCACATAGCTAGTCGCCCGATGCGCGTATTTTCAAAGCTCACCAAAAACGTTTGGTGTCCGTGCGCCGACAAAACGGGTGCCATTTGGTGCACCGAATTCGGCGCAATCACAGAAACGACGAGCGCGCGAAAGCAGAGCGCCGCGGGAAACTGGTGCAGAAGTACGGCGCAAAAATGAGACCAACCGGAATCTGGCGCCTGCACGAATGGAAAACGCTGATTGGCTGCATTCGAATATCGAGTACAAGCTGATTGGTCGCACCAGTCAAGCACACACACACACAAGCATATACAATACAGCTAATATATGCAACTAGCTGATTGGTTGGTCATGAGCAATTCTCAGTGTCGATTGGTTGGCCACGAGCAACTCTCAGCGCTGATTGGTTGGTCATTAGTATTTTCGTCGTCATGAGCAATTCCCAGCGCTGATTGGTTGGTCATGAGCAACTCTCAGCGCTGATTGGTTGGTCATGAGCAATTCTCAGCGCTGACTGGTTGGTTATCACGTCATGTTGCATATATCATCCAGATAAACTGTATGTTTGACGGCGTGTTTGCGTGTGACTGTGACACGAAAAATGAGCACGGAAGAAAACGGCACAATAAAAAAACGGATCACGCTGATTGGCTGCGTCGCATCGCATCATATATATGCTCTGAACGGAAACGCACATCGATAAACCTGCGCACAAACTCGTAACTGTACTCACGTGTCGTCTTCGTTGCATGGCACACAAAAGCAACCGGCCAGCGACACCAGTGAAACGCTCAAACGTCGCCCAATCCACGTCTGCTGCGCGTTTCAGTAAATCAATCAATGGTCGTTCCAATGTTCTCAAATTCACATTCTCGTCTTGCGCCAGCAGTTTTGTGGCGAACACGGTCAGCAGACTGTCGGCGTCGGTTTCAAAGGACGCAGCGGTTTGGTCAAAATTTGGCGGCAAAGTTTGAATATCTCGACAGGACATCAGATGCACCAGCGCGCTGCTCAGTTGCACCGATTCGATTGTGGCGTTTGTGGTGCTGTTCACTCGTTGATAGGCTGGAAAAAGCGTTCAGTTCGGTTTGGCGCTTGAATGAATGGGCGCTAAAAACTGATTGGGCGGTTCGTAATGGAAAATTGCAATAATAATAATAATAATTTCAAGAACTTTTTGATATCTATTCTATTTTTTCCTGTTTCCGTGATGTTGAAACGTATCCAACAAACATACTGGCACGCGCATACAGTATCATAGCACAGCCGTGCCAGTGTGTTTGTTTCGAATAACACGTGTACACTCTCAGATCAGCTTTCAAATCACCATTTTACCGCTGAGCGATTCGTTCCACCGATGCTGTAATGCATAGCGGTACGCCTCGATTGATGACGCTTCATTTTGCTCTTCTTGACTAACATCGCTTTTCAGTCCATTCAACAGTCTGGCGATTCTGAGCAGCTTGCTGATTTCCGCCGATTCAGGACTCAAATCTTGTAACGGAAAATAAAGAAATATAAACTCCAAAGAATGTAGAATTTATAAAAAAAACTACAAAAAACTTGGCGCCAGCAGAGTTTTCATTGTGTTTCCATCAGCAGGGCATGAAAGGTTCATGCTTGGGCAATAGGCTTAACTTAGGGAGACTTACGAGTTACGACTACTACGACATTGCACAGGTCTTAGTTCAGTTCAGACTTGGAACACGACTTTCGCGTTTTTAAAGGTTATTTAGTCAGGCTTTTCATTGAGTGGCATTTCCAGTGAGTCAAACCGTTCAATTTCGACAGCGTGTCCAGCATCACTGGCCTCGCGTGTAATCGATTCAATTCATCCAAATCTTTACGATCAATCAGTCGATGACAAACGTGCTCAGCATAACGACGTACGGACAGTTTCTGAAACAATAACATTGCTCTGTTTTTCTAGTTATGTACGCTGTTGGTACGGATGTCTGTGAGTGACATCGGTATACGTTGAAAAAGACACAATCTTCGGAATACAAAGCGTTCTTTTTCAGCTCCGTTAAAAATATTTGTTTAAAAAAACATGGCCATGGACACGTTCTGAAGGAATGGCACAATCTGAAGACATCCAAATGAACGTCTACCAACCACGATATCGATCGTGGCGACGTGTCGATAAAGATCCATAGCATCTGCGTGTCCAGTCGCGTCGGCAATGTACGCCTGAATGAGAAAAACAGTGATCAAAAAACTGAGTTCATGAGAACCTGGTAAAAAGTCGTTGTTGTTGTTGTTGTTGGTGTTCATCGCCCAGGGTGGGAAAGGTAGAGTGACGCAATTTGGCCTGCGGGCTCGCTCGGGTGCGGACACGCTGTGTGGGAGCTGCGTCGTTGGCCGCAATAAAAAAAACTCGTAAAAGCGACAGCTGATCAGCGCGCTAAAAAACAGCATCCAATGGATACTTCAGTTGTCGGGGAATTTTTGAGATTAAAAAATGTCAGAGACAATTAAGCTAGATAGAGATGGCACCTGAAAAATTTTTCCCGAAATTATATTTTTCCAAAAAATTCCACCTCTAAGCCAGAGAGACAATCACGCACCTGCGCACACCAGGCGGCCGCATTCTCCGGTTCGCACGCTTGCGCGCGCGTCAACGCGTCGTGCGCCGCATTCATCAGTACGCTATTGTTCGGTGCGCTTCTGTCCGATCCGTTATTATCCGGTCCGCTGTTGTCCGACGCCGCTAACAAGTAGACCAATCCGAGTGTCAGCCATGCTGGCGCGTTACGTTGATCGATTTGTAGCGCGCGAATGCAACAGTGTTGCGCGGAGGCGGCGCTTTGTGGCGTTATGGAGTCGTCGGTTGAGGCGGTGGTGGATTGCTGCTGTTGCCCGCTCAGGATGTGCGAGACGGCAAGAGCGAGCCAACTTGAGATCTTCAAAAAAATATAATTTTTTTTGCTAAAACGGCACTCTTTTCAGCGGCATTCATGAAGTAGTGACACATAGCTACGCGGTGACTAAATACTGGTTCATGAAACCCCTTTAATCTGCAACAGCATCACAAATGTGTTTTTGGACAATATTTTAACCTACATATAAGCGAAAAAAGCACGTCCGATTCAGAAATACAACAAATCAGTGACATTATTGCACAAAAGCTATGATCTTTTATTTTGGTCCCGAAACTCAATGCGCGCATAGATGGGTAAGCAGTTGCATGCACGACGCGGGAATTCAAAATTGGTAAAGTGATCCGAGTCCCCTTTATAAGGCCGGGTTACTTAGGCTATTGTGAATTACCGCATAAAGACTGAAACTAGTTTCCTTTCACGTCTGCAACCGCATTGAGTCGCAGGTCTTAAAGAAAAGATCATACCTATGTACATTTCGGCCGTGCCAACCACACATACAATTCAGAAAGGCCTTATCAGTGACGTGATACAGCGATATCCCAATGAAAAAAAGCACAAATCTCAGCAACAAAACAAAACGGATCTCACTTTCACACAGTCAGCGGCACCACCAAACGCGAGCGCCTTTCTAAACGCCCGTCTGCACTGATCGTAAAGCTTCCGTTGTGTGTTGCGGTTGTCAACCTCAAGGTGTGCGCAAGTGAACAGTGAAACGCCCAGGTCATGCCAGAGCACCGATGACGACGACGATGATTGGTGATTGGTGGCAGCTGGAAAAAAACGTGAACTGTTGGGAGATCAAGGCAGACCGGAAATGGATTAATAAGAAGAAAAAGTAAATACCAAATGTCAATCTCTATCTAATCATGTTTCACACCAGATTTTGCTTTTGTCTGTTCTGTTCCACTGTTAGTTCGTTTATTTTTTGCCCAATGTTAGTCTTTTATCTTCTGTGCCTGTCGTCATTGCGTATTGTTAGGGATTTTTGTGACTGTTTTTGGTAGTTACCGCTTTCGCGCGCGCTGAGTTGAAATAACTTGAGAATTGAAAACAGGTCATGTTACAATTTACTCAAACACAAACCACACATCGTGTTGGTGTTGCTCACAAAACAGCCCCGTTTCAAACAACGACCTTTACCGGTGAACAGTCTCAACGCGTGCGTGGCACAGAGCACAGCGCGATGGGCGCACAACAAACGTGCGTTTGTAGGTTCACTGATCGATTCAGAAGAACCACCACTGTACCAGCACTTAATCAGCACTTCCAGATGCGGTCGTAACGTTCGCTCGGGAAAACCGGTCAGAAACGTGTACGTGCGCATGGCCAGTTGCCACGCAATGATCAGAGACGCGTCCAGAGTGAGCAACTGTTTCATCTGAAATGTGACAATTCAAATGCGGCACGCTGATTGGCTGCAGCGCAAGTGTGCGCGCAGCCGGCCGAATCAGCGCTTATCAATTCAAAATACACGCATGAGATTGCGCCTGAGATACAACACCAAACGTGATCGCTTGTGAAAAATCGAGTTGTTGTTGTTGTTGTTTGTTGCCCCCTTTTTATCCTTACCCAACGCCCTTGGGGAAAGGCAGTAGGGGTGGTAAAAAACGGTTTTTTTCAAATCCATGTATATAAAACGGTTTTTTATACCGCGTCCGGTTCTTTATACCCGGTTTTTTTACCGACCCAGTATCTGAAGAATCTTGTGATTGCGACAATTTCTGGTGCTTTGATTTTACGCAAACCGCTGAATAATGAGTAAAAGACCACAATTCTAGCCAGAAACTGTATGTGTTTCAATGGAAACGTATTCCAATCTTGATTTTATTTGAATCGGTGGCGCTTAGAGAGAATGCAGCATCAGAAAAATTATCAGATGCGAGTTTAAAACAAAAAAACTAACGCAAGACTGATTGACATGTGCAACAGCAAAGAATGTGATACATGCAAATCAATTGAACTGACACGATCGAGAGATATGTAACTGCACAACTATTTCACCTATTTCAACTTTTCTAAATAAAAGATCACCGAAAGACAAAAAGAATCACGAACCCGCACAGACGAAAGAAGTGAACCAAGAACAAAATTGAAAGAGCAAAAAAATCAGATGGAGATTCGGGTCACTATCACCAGTACAACAGCACGACGACATCACCAACAAAACTTTGAGCAATTTCCGAGTTCAAAGACACAAAATTTCAGGAAATTTGACTGAATAAATAATTAGCCATTCACCCGATTTTTGTCTATTCATCATCATCATCATGAGTATCGTTAATGCAGCCGTCACCATCATCATCAATGAAGTCGTCATCAGAGCTGTCCACACAATTTGCCGATGCAAGCGCAGCAATGTTCTCAGTGGCAGCAGCTGACGCTGCCGACGGGGACTGCGAATCCGTGCTGTCGCAGTTTAACGGCAACGATTCCGTTCCGTGCTGTTGCCAGCAACACTTGACACGGGTCTCAGGGTGCTTTATTTATACCAAGAGCGTGAATTGTGTTCTCCGGAACATCAAGTTATGAAGTGGCGAAAATGAAAATTGAAATGGATATGCGGAATACAGTGCATTTTGAGTGATTTCAAAAATTGAAATTTGGGTCCTTCGGCGGTATAAAAAACCGAAAAAAAACCAAAATTTACGCGGTAAAATATCGGTAATTTATTTTGGCCATTTTTTGGCGCTGGTATAAAAAACCGTTTTTTATACCGTTTTTTATACCGAAAAAAAAACGTTTTTTATACCGACCCACCCCTAAAAGGCAGTGTCGCAATTTTTTATTGTCCACCACATGGGCTGCGACGTTGGAAGCAGTTTTTCTGCTATAGAAGTGGGCGTTGGGCAAGCTGCGCTGGTATGCATGGGCGCGATGTCATTAAGTTCCTAGCCAGCGGAACAGCAATCTTGGGAATCAAGAAAGCCGACGTTTATGCTGCCGAACCATTAAGCCCCACGCAACCCGGGGCAGCCGAGTGGTCACGAGCGGAGTCGAACCCGGCCCTTCCGATTGGAAGCCCCAAGTGCTATCCACTCAACCACTCAGCCGGCTGAAAAATCGAGTAAGCGTTGCCTGATATTGATCAGGTTGAAGCTCAACTGCCGTGTCGCACCATAGTTGTTCCAGAGCCGGGGGGTTGGGGGGGGGGCCGATATAGATAGCTGGAGCAAATTTTCCAGATAGATAGATAGCTGGAAAATTTTGGGGGGGGGGGGGGGGGGGGGGGCCATGTGACTTTGGGGGGGGGGCGGTCAAAATTTTGAAATTAGATAGATAGATAGCTAAAACGCTAAAAAGCTATAAAAACAGCTAAATAATGCTTAAAACATGCTAAAAATCAAGTATAAACGCGTATTTTAACTAAAATTAGCGAAATTTTTAAGAATTTCGAGCAAAAATGGTCAATTTTGGTCAAAAATTGACTTATTTTATGTCTTCGAAGACAAAATTTTCCAGATAGATAGCTGGCTGAGAAATTTTTTTAGATAGATAATAGCTGAGCCGAAAAAAGCTTTCTGATAGAGATAGATGCGAAAAATTTTTGGGGGGGGGCGGCCCCCCCCAGGCCCCCCCCCTAGAACAACTATGTGTCGCACCAATCAATCACTGCAGCCCAAAAAAGCGACCCCTCGACAAGACCTTCTCCAGTAAAGGCTTGCCTTCTAGGACAGCTACATCTTTGATCACGATACTTTACCGTATCCGCGCACTTATCAACCAACCAATTGACAGAGTGCGATTGCATCGTGTCTCGCTCGCTCGCAACGTGCCGCCCGATGCAGCGCCAGGCATTGCTGCAGTTTGCCCTCGCAAACGATCGCAACCGCTGGCGCGTAATCGGCGTGCAACCGCAGGAGACGATCGTTCAACTGCAGAAATATGAGCAACTTTTAATTGAGAATGAAGGACAATTGTAATTTATGCAGCGGCGCGATTCACAGGTATTATCTGTTTTTATTAAACGTGTCCCAATAAGCGTTTTACACGCGCACAGATAGAGAAAATGTTTCACGGCTGTGTGGCAATTTGAAATCAGGCAAAAACTTTAACGTATTCTGACGACAGATTTGTGCAAGAAATTGGAAATGAACTAATCAGAATCTGTTCTCACTAAACAAATTTCTTTTATTTCACATTCGAAGTACGTTCAGGCGCGAATGGTTGTCCAGGCAGACTGCATTGCAACTGGCTACTGAATAGAAACCTTACAGTCAACTGAACGATGGATTATGGTGAAACAACTGTAAAAAGCGACTTTTCCAAAACCCAGTGATACTCTGATTCTACGATACAGTCATGATTTTGATCTTGTTTTTTTCAGTGTTCGTTCGCACGTTTTCGTGTTCTAGTTTGTTGTGATTGGCGGATGACTTCCAAAAACACGTCACATCAATCCATCCGACGCGCCTCACCTCCTGCGTGCGCCCATCCGAGAGTCCACCCAGATGCAGTGTAATGGCGGCCTTTCGCACCAGCGCGTATCGATCAGACGGTTGCAACGCCAGGCACTGGTTGAAACATCGGTCCGCAGCCTCATACGAGCCCCTGAGCAGGTAGGCGTCCGCCAGGCCGCTCCACACATGCGCCCAGGTCAGGCCACGGCCAAGGCGCGACGTCCGATTACAAGTGTCGCTCGTTTCGTCGTATTCAGCGACGACAAGTTGCAGGCAATCGATCGCGCCACTGTAGTCGTCCTGAAATTGAGAAAAAAACCGACAAGCTCATGGCATCGTGAAACTGTGAAATACATCAGTGAAGTCTGGCATTTGAAGCTGGCCTCCCGATTGGCTGCACCGAGCTGGGTTGGGCCAATCAGCGAGCCGAACTCGAAAGCAGGCAATCAGTTGATTGTCTTTGACTTTGGAGTGCGCCTGCGCGTCTTTTTCAGCGTTCACAAGTCGGATCGGAGGAATTTTCACCAGAGTTGAAAAAACTCTTTAGCAGGCAAATTTGAGGACGAACAACATCAGACGCAAAACTGTGCAGTGCAGTCTATTCAGAGAAAAACATCAGCTGCTACTATCGGCGTAGTGAACTTTGCAGTAAACAAACTAATAAAGTAATAGTAAATAGAGTAATAGTAAATAGTAAATAGTAGCCTCGACCGACCTCTGCCAGCAGCGTCATGCCGTACTGCACTTTCGGCCACAGTAGCGACGGCCTCAGACGCATCATGTTTTTCAGCAGCGCAACATTCGCGGCGCGACAGTCGGCCGTGGCCAGTGAGCTGAAATGCGATATTGCGAGCCAATTACAATTTCGAAATCTGACATCAGTTTGAGCTCTGAAGTGCAGCACGCTGATTGGAGAAACCTCGATCCGGCGATCGTTTGGACGTGAACGGAAAGCACGCGCACCGATACAGCCGACTGAGGCGTTGCGCGCTCTCGCTGCGCGCGCGATTCAGCTGATGCGCCCGCCGGAGGCATTTCACGGCGCGCTGCGTTGCGCTGCCGCCGCGCTCGTAGAAGTCGGCCATGCGCGCGAATAGCAGCCAATTGTGAGCGTCCAGACGTGCCGCGCGCAGCAGCTCGTTCAGTATTGACGCTGGCGGCGTTCTGGCGTCCTGGAAGGCCCGTTTACACCGGACGTATGCGCATAACGGCACGTCACGTGCCGTGTTTTACCAGTACTGCCGTCGATGCCTGACGGGCGTCTGCATACAGTGGCGGCCAAAAGTTAGGGAAACCCCCATGCGCGCATGTTTGTGCGGCGGTGGTATATGCGTGCTTTTATTGTGCGGCTCTCCCCAACACATGCTAGCTTTGTTTTTATGAACACAACATAATTGCTTGCTCCAGAATTCAAAAATATTAGCTTATGTGCATAGTAATAACGCAAAAATGCGCGATATGCAGCGGGCGTAGGGGTTTCAAAACTTTTGGCCGCCACTATAGGTCAGATATGAACGGGCCTTAACGATAGGTGACCGTGGACTGTTGCGGGGGGGGGGCTAACAGAATCAACAACAGATCGTCTACTTTTTTAACTGGTTGGCTGCTCTGCGGCTGAGCCGGCACTCCCGGATGTGCTGATTGGTCGGAATCCACCCTTGCTCACGTGATCTCATTCTCAGTGCAGTCTACGCCATGATACGAGTGAGACAGACACACGTTCAGTCAGACACTGCACGTAAAAAAAGTGCACGACTTTCTGACAAAATCGTTTACCTGAGCACAGTGCAGTCGCAGAACTTCGGCCATCACGAAATGATACCAGGACACGTCAGCGTCAAGTTGCAGCGCTTGCATGACAAAGTTTTTGGCTGCCGCGAAATCTGACCCAAAAACAAAACACTTTCCATTAACACCACACCACTATCATGGATTTGCTGTGTAATGTTCACAACTACAGAACACATAAATCAAAGTTTTTTAATTTAGAGGTTTGTAATCGAATCGGTCAAAGTGAGGAATTTGTTTCTGAACATTCGGTCGCTACAGCGCGATAGCCCGCGCGCTTTCCGGGTGTTTCTGTTGTTCAAAATGCAAAAACTACAACTTTACAAATACAAATGACAAAAAAATGCAACACACACGGTGCTGCATTCATGAAACAGTATTTATTGTAAATGTAACACAGCTGCGCGTCACTAAATACTGCTTCATGAATGCGCCTAAATTGACTTTGACCGACTGTCTTGTTCGACCCCGACCGAGTGACGTGACATATTCCAGTAATTGCAACTACGGGCATAAATCCGAATAAAAATCACAAATTTTCCAATTCTCGGCTTCCCAAAAAAAAACTCCAAAAGTCTAAACCCCCAAACTGCGATGTTATGCTGCTTACCACAATTCGGCCGATTCAACTCCAGCCACCCATTCGCGCAATGCCACCACGCCACTTCAGTGACGTCAGTCGACTTCGAATACCCGTCCAACAGTCGCTCTGCATCGTCTAATCGCTGATTGGCCACCAGCACCCGCAGCCAGCCAATGTGCGCTCTCGCCGCAAACTGCCGCTCTAGACCAGATGTCGCTTGAATGACGGACGCATACAACGTGGACAATGAGCTTCGTAAATCGTCCGAAAACTCCGCCGCCTTCAAATCCTCATCGGCCGATTGTTCAAAGCGCTCGCCATACGCCTCCAACGTCATCACATTCAACACTCGCGCCAATTTCAGCCAATCAACAGCGCCGGTGTCGAGCCGGCGACCAATAAACTCGTCACTGTTCAGTCGATCAACCGCCGGAATCAACGAATCACCGCGGTGTATCGTGCCGTCGACGACGACTGTCAGCAGCAGATGCGCCAGCCGGTAGACGTTCAAATCACCGATCACGACTCTCGGAATGGCAGACGCTTCGAGGGCGTTCGCCGCCGTTTCGTAGTCGTCGTTTGCGCATGTCGCCTCGATCGTGTCGATCAACCAGCGCGGCGGCGATAATGACGGTGCGTTCGAATTGGAGTCATTATTGAAGTTGCTTTCCAGAAATTGACGACGGCATTCGTCGCAGAGTTGACGGCCGATGTCTGGAGAAACAGGCGATTGATTGGAGTGCAGCAATACGCACTGCAGAACACCGGAGCAGTTTCGAGGGTGAAGCAGTGCTTTGTGGCCGCTGGTTATTCGTCGCGAACGCCTAGTTTACCTGTCTACAGTCGAACTCTAAATTATGGGCAATATCAGCTCCGTAATCCCAACCAATCAGCTGATTCCCTATAATTTAGAGATCGACTGTATTCGTCTGATAATACTAACCGACGTTTCATACCGTTACCATGGCCGCACAAACTTTCCAGATCCGGCGACGTCCGCAGAAGCAGGGTGAGTTATTCCAACCAAAAAAAATGGCCGGCGATAGTGCCCGAGCGAGCCCGATAAAGACTTTTTACCAATGGACCGGTGATTCTGATGAATCAGTGCCGTGCCGACGTGACACGACAGGGCCAATGCGTTTGCCGCTTGGCGTAAATCGGACGTGGTGCCAGCGACGTGTTTCGTTTGTAAACAGTGAGTGTGCAATCGGTTGAATGGTGAAATCTGCAATACTTGATACGATCAAGATGGTGAGTAAAGTGCCAAAGATGGTAGACATGCGAGATCGACCCGATGCCGGTGTTTTTTTTTCTCGGGAATGGGGCGCACCACACAGCCTCATACCCCTTTCGGCACTTGATACAGGGGGTATACTTTGATACATTGTCCATCCTCGGGCATGTCGCCAATCTCGTTGATGATATCCCTTCCAATATGACATTTATTTATGCGCAACAATCCTTTTTGCCCGTTTTGGAATGAACAAGCGAAACTGAAGCAAAATCAACAAACTTTTGTGGAATATGACAGTACTCTCGTCCAGACCACCGCCGTCATCGACTCATCGTTCAGTTGCTCATTACTGAGCGTCGCTACACGCTCCAGACACATGTCGATCTGGGAAAAAGATCAAAAAAACTGAATCTGCAAGAAACAAAAACGGCCAACATTCGTTCATTTCATGAAAACTGCGTTACAATTACAATCAGAACAGGGCAAATACCTAAACCGCTGCTGGGCATACACTCTGAACAACAAAACACTCTGAACAGAAAAAAAAACCACACCAGTCTTCGAGAAGCGTCGGTATTAATGGACGTTGTGAACTTCAGCACATAGCAGACGAACTCAATCGATAAGATCGGCTCGGTGTCCGTGTTTCTCTGACTTTCGATTTCTTCGACGACCTCGTCCAGTTGTTGCAGACGTACCAGACAGCAGCGCTCCGCCTTCTTGTAATCGTCCGTATCTGCGTCGCTTTTTGCGTCCCTGAAGTAAAAAAAAAACAAATATGAAACCGTTCTTTCAACGTCCGGAATGAATGCGCAATCTAACGAATTCCCGAAGCAACCGAGGTTCGGCGGGGTGGATTTGTAGAAAAAAAGAGAACAAAAAACCAACCTGAGAAAGCGTATAGCACGCAGCGCCAGTTGAAAGTCGATCTCGAAGTCGACAACGTCATTCGTGTCTCGCACTTCGCACAACTGGCAACAGCGGTTGTACAGCTTGTACAGTCCCTGAAATGACAACCGTCAAGAGCTTGGAAGTCACTGCACTTGCCCTCCATGCGGTCTGTTTCTACATCATATGCAATTAGCTGATTGGTGGATGACCACGTGATGCATGCATGCAACGGTAACTCCGCCTCCACAGCAATGCCTGCACAGAAGTGCATGCATCACGGTGGTCACCACCAACCAATCACATGATCGCACATGATATACAGGGTGGCGCATAAGAAGCTCTACCTGCCAAGCATCCACCTTGGTTGCGTCTATCTCGCACGCTCGTCTGTAACGTTCTTGAGCGTTTACAAAGTGGTTCAATTCGAATTCGCAAAATCCACCGATCAGGTGACCGTAATAATCGGTTGGAGCGTCCGCAATAACAGCCTGCAGACAGGAAAAAAGGTAGGCGTGAAAAAAGAAACGATTTGAATTCCGTCAGATTTACTGCAATTTTGGGAGCAAAACAGCTGTTTGCTGTTGTGTTGTTGATGTTGTTACAAAAAAAAGCACAGTGTTTGAAGCTTTTGAGACTGAGTGTGAGTGATGATGACGAGGACGAGACGACGTGAGAGTCTGAGAGAGACGAATAACTGTTTCGTTTGTGTGTGTCGGCACGGCGGCCACTGACTGACGGCATCCGAAAAAGAAAGAATCAATCAATCAATCAACTATTCAAACGAAACAAAACAAATTTCGGTTCAAAAAAAACCAAACGAACCTCGCATTCAGCGAGTGCCTGCGCGTGCTCGCCGTCGCCGATCAGTTTTCGTGCCAGCTTCAAACGGGCTTTTGTTGTTTTCTCCATTTCCTGCTGGTAACAATGCTTGATGAAAAGCGACACAACAATCAACAGATGGCACGTGAAAAATTTCGAAATTTTTCGGTAATTTTGCCAGAAAAAATTCCGGAAATTTTTCACGCTCAAAATAAAATTTCCGTAATTTTATTTTACCAAACCTTTTGTTACTGAAAATTGAATTTTTCACAACCAATTTTTGTTGTTAAATGAACGGAATAATACCTATTAAGGCACGTGCGTGCGTGTTTTTATTAAATATTTATTACTTTATGACACGGCGAAAGTTTGGATTTTGTTCTCGTATCTGTTACATTGGCTGATGCTTTTTAGCTTTTTTTGCGTCGACTCGTCGTATCGTGTTGCATTTACGGGCCCCCACTTCTTAAACTTTTGTTTGAACTGCCATTTTTGGTTGAAACGCCACTAATTTTCAGCAAAATTTCCTCCTGCATCATTTGTTTTTATGGAAATTGCTCATTTGGTCATTTTTCGAACTCGTGAAAAATTGGAAAAATTACCGTAATTTTTCCGGCAAAATTTCCGAAATTTTTTCACGAAATTCTTCTACAACAATCTTATATTTGCCCGTTCCGTTCCAGTAAAGTGACAACAGCAACGCTTTTGTTTTGGGCTTGAGCTTGAGCGGAGCTTGCTGCTTGAAGCTAAAAAAGAAGCACCCAGGATAGGACTCAGCAGCACTCTAAATATAGCAATTTTTAATAAAAAGGGAAAGATCAAAAAGTTGTCAACAAAATCTGAAAGTCTGAAAGCTGTGCTGTGCATGTGCTACCGCTACATAACAAATACCGTACAATTCTGTGGATAAGGGTGCTGCTGCAAAAATTTGCCCGAACCATCAAAAAATCTGCGTTAAGTTTTTATATATTTTATTTTTTCATCATTAAAAATACTAAAAAGCAAAATTTAACGCACACTGAGAAAACGCTCTGCTCCAAAACTTGCTTTGTCCAAACGCTTTGCTACTACAATGAACTTACTATATTATATCATGCGAACAGAAATTCAATAGCAATCTTTAGCAGTACATTGAGTGGCTAAGCTATATCGCTGTTGTATATGTTTTGTCAGTGCATGAGACAATGCAAACTTCGATTATCATATATAATATGTACGTTCCACGGTACACAGTGATATTGTGTCACCAACACAAAAAAGAAGCAAAAAATTCATATGATACAACTGGGAAATAGGAAATAACCAACAACCAAACAAGAACCACCTCTGAAAAACTAATTTCAACTCAGACAACGCCCACGGCGGCTGCTGCGCAAACTGTTTACGGTGTCTACTGAATATTTGTGATAAAGTTTACCATATGTGCGATGGCGCAGGGGAACCGTATGGTGGCACATGCACCACAGTTGACCCACCGTCGCACGGGTATAGAGGGTCACGCACGACGAAAATTTGCTGTTATCACGTGTTGGGACCCCAACATGTAACACCGAACTTCGCATTACTGTCAATTCCACACCAACGCGAGGCACGTTTCAAGATTACCGGAATGCTACACTCATGTAAGATAGTTTTCAAAGTTAACAAAAATTGATCCGCACACTTTCGTATCTCAGACAGACTGCATTGAAAGCAAAATAAAACGAAACACAAAACCGCCGTTCTTTGCGCTCGCACTGCATTCGGATGGTTTTGTTTTGAAAATAGACCTCAAAACACTGAATCGAACTGATAATGCGACAGCAGTTACAGGACTCGTCAGTATTGTAAGTCTATTCGAACGGGTCAGACCACAATGGCATTTGAAAAACGACGTCATATTGTATGTGCTCTGAAAACGTGCACAGCAACGCGAACATTTCAGTTGAGACTGCATTTTCTTCGCGCATGTAAACGGATGAATTAAACTGAAATTCCGGTAGCACATTTGCATGTGACGAAATGTTTTTTTTCTCAAAAATGCCAAATGACGTCATTTTGACGCGACACGTGCGTTTGAACGAATTGATATAATTAGCAATGTGTTTCATATGAGTGTGACTAGGAGGTTCGGAACTCTCGGTCGATCTCTTCAATGCTGCCGCTGCCGCCAGCCGGGCCGGTCTTGCGGCCAGCCGCCGGCAGCGGTGTGTCGCCGTTGCACAGTTTACACGAGCGCACGCAGAACAGCTTCATGAACTTCGATTCGGACTTGCACTCCCCGATGCGCGCCCAGTAGCCGCAGAACAGATTTCGGTCGAGGCAGCGTACGCCCTCGTCTGGTGTGATCGGCGGTGACGGCGCTGCGAGGATTGCAGATGATATCGGTGGTGTTATTCGCTGTTTTTGTTTTGATTCTGCGACTCCATTGCATTTGACGACGTAGACAGGAGATTAGTTTCATGCTTGACGCGGCAATTCAAAATTGCACAAATCACTCGGACCGCTCATTAGATGAGACTCAGGACACGCTCTTTACGTATTTTGAATTCCTGCGTCATATGCGTGCAACTGCGTTTCTATCTGTGCACGCATTGAGTCGCAGAACCAGAAGAAAAGAGAATGAATATGTTCGAACATCGTCAGACCGAAATGACGACCATGCTTTGCAGTCGTTGTCCATGGCAAACGCAAGACTGCATGACGTCATTTCGGTACCGACACTTTCGACGAAACAATCTCTGGAGAAAAAAAGTTGGCGAATGGCGTTTTGCAGACCTTCATGTTTCCGCAATTTCTGCACATTTAAAAACCGTTTTCAAAAGCATTATTTTCAACACTGCGCAAAACTATGTACAGTAAGGTATGCTAAATTTAAAAAAAGCTTTTCTGCAATTTACATGTCCGCATTCCCGTTTGGCATTTTGGCAACATCTTTAAAGACAAGTTTTGCGTTTGCCTTGTTTTATTCGGCAAACAGCCACACCAAAATTCGCTCACTTGTGCTACAGAGGCTGCACGACTTTCGACAATAGTGATTCATGTATTTTGAACTCCATTTGCAGTGGCCAATGTCCGCCCACATGGTGCAGTGCGCGTTTAGATCCTTACATTCTGAAAAAGTGTGGAGAACACCTTTGGATCAGTGGAGTTATAAAATCGAGTTTTCATTCGACCGAAGATCGTACTCTTTGTTCTGTTTAAAAAAAAAATAGCTCAACAAAACGTTCAACCCTCTGTTGTTGTTTTGTCCAGTGTGAGTTCTCAAAAAAAAACGAACCCTCCGTCGGCGTTTCGGTGGTCGTCGCCGTCGTGCCGTCCGTCTCCGGGTCACCTCCGGTCTCATTCGCGTCGGTCGGTTGCGGCTCGCAGCCGTACAGTTTGTTGACCTTTTGCGCGTCGATTTTCGACAGACGAAACCGCTGTCCGATCTCCCAGTCGCCCGTCTTCGGCAGTATCGTCGGTTTGCCGTTACGCGAGAACGCCAACTTGTGGTAGTGCATCACGGAGTCGTAGTCGTACGGCATCGCGAGCGAGTCGATGATCTTGCGCGGGTATTTCTCGAAGTTGCGCAGCATTCCTGTGCGTTGCATTTTTTGTTCTCAAAAGCACATCTCCAGCACACTGATTTGGATTTGATGCGTTTTCAGACGAGCGTTGCCACTTCAGTACAGTTGCTGTTGGTACAATCTTTTTAGTAGCAAATGTGCTAGCAACTTGTATAACAAAACAAAACTCGTTTATCTAACAAATAGGTGTGGTCAATATGGAGAATGTAACGATCGCTTGCAGTGCAAACTGCACCGGCGTCGCGAGCAGCCTCACCTGGCTTGATGTTCTCTTCGATGATGTTCACGTTGTCGTCGCGGTCAGTACGACTGTGCTCGTGGAAGAAGCCGAGCGCGTGCATCAGCTCGTGCGCGATGATGCCCTTCGTGAAACATTTGCCGATTTCGAGCGACACCGTCTGATTGCCACCAGCACGGCCGACGTACGATGAACAGCTGAATGAAAAACGCTTGCGATGTTTTCAAAACTTTTGGAACTCTTCCCGGTATTATCAAGGAGCAACATTCTTGGCGCCCTTTTTCATCCATGCACGGGCTCATCTCTCGTTTAATGTTACAGAGACGTGAAACACTATAGCAAACGCCTGTCCATGTATGTGCCAGTATGTTTGTACAACGTTAGGCTGAAATTCATGTGAGTGAAAACCTGCGACGACCGTCAACGGAAACAGTGTTTTGCGGCTGAGTCTTTTGTTGGAGTGTTAAAATGTGTTGAAATCAACATTATATCCCGCTCAGAAATCGGTAATCCAGTATTATGACTACCGTATTACCCCCAATAAACCCCCACGGGGGATTAATACGTCAGCGACTTTTAGGGGTGGGGGTTTATTTACAAAAAATTCTAGGGGTGGGGGTTTGTTGAAAAATGGCAAAAATACATTGCATGGCAGGCAAGAAAGTCACAGAAACTTCTACTCTACATAGAAATTTCCTTTTATAACAGCCTTTTGTAATGAAATTACTATAAACTCACCCACTTTTCCCCCCCCCCCCCCACCCCCCCTATTCTTTCATATACACCCCCCACCACTCCCCCACCGCGGATTATTTGCAGAGGGGGGTATTAATAAACTGGATGGGGGGGGGGGGGTGGGGGTTTATTGGTGGGGGGGGGGGGGATTAATGGTGGGGGGGGGGTTTAATGGGGGTAATACGGTATTATCCCAAAAATAAATCGGTGAAGATCCACACAAACCCGAAGTGTTTGTTCTTCTTGATGAACAGATAGTCGTAGTCGTCATCCGACTTCGGCACGAATCGAACGCACGTCTTGTTTCTGTATTCGTCGAACGCCTGCGCGATCGCCGCTCGCTGTGCGTCGTCGAGCAACGCCGACAACGCGTACGGCACACGCCCGGACGGCCACAGTTTGTCCGGGTACGTCGCGAGGTTCAGTGCGCTGTTGAACTGGAAAACCAACGAACATGACTGAATCACGCCGAAAAAAGGTCAAAATCACATTTCACAAAGTCTATTGCAAAATTTATTCCACGGACTTTCACGTTAAAAGATGTTGTTGAGAAACGCTCACTTACCGGCAGTGCAAAGACATCCAGTGGTGGGGGGTCGCGGAGTCTCCTGTCGAAACCGTCCAACGAAATTCCACGAATATCGCCTTCGAACAAATCTGGAACAATAACTTTGAAAGCCGGATTACTTGGATGTAGTACGTATGTGGGCAATACTCGTTGCCGTCGGACACGTGCAAAACAAAAACACATTTTCGCACGTTCAAATAATAAGGCACACTCCTTGTCTTCTCACATCAAGGTGAAAGACCGGTCGCAGACTAGGAGTTGTGTTTTTCAAAGACTCACCAGGTTGCTGGATGCCTTGTAATTCTTCGTCGGTTGGTGGCCGTTCTGAAATTTATGAAATCAGACAGTGTAAACTGACATTCGACACGATTGCTTTTATGACGTTTGCTATATTTTACTCGTGCTAAAAAAAGTTGTTCAAGGAGGTGCAGGCATCCAGTGTTCTGCTCACCTGGGTCTTCCGGAAATAAAAGTGGCAACATAATCGGTGTTTTAGTCCACTAAATTTTTGAGACATTTTAGTATTCGCACTCATGTGCACGGTAACGCAAAGCTACATCTACGCGTGAATGACAGAAATTTAAAAAAAAGAAATACAATTAAGAAAACAAACCTGGCAATGATAGCGCTCTCTCGAAATCATTTGGCAGCAAGAAATTTTCTGTAAAAAACAAGGTTCGATCAGAAAACGAAATACAAAACGGGTCTAAATAGGTGGACAAACAAACAAATCACAATAATGACAAAAAATTGGCGAAACGATTACAAACGTTTATTGTTCAAAATGTCTCCGTCGTCTGGCAACGATGGCGCTGTGGATGTCACGATCCTCGGTGTTTGCATCCGTAATAATCTCTGGAAAAGGATTTTTATAGAGAAAGTCCGACTAGACTGAAGACTGTGCACTGTGTCACAACTCATAACACAGTAACGTTGCAAAGTCACAAGCAAACACACAAGGCACACACACACACTCACACGCGTGCTGTTGCTGTGATATATGATGTGGTGGTGGTGGTGGTGCCTGTGTGTTTGTCGATTGTACAACATTTTAAAAATCATTACATTATGACAGAGTGCGTTGTCTTGGAACTTCAGCATTTATTTATTTATCGGCGGATTCATTGGATTTAAGCTACTAAACAACTAACAAATTTGTGAACTTTTCGTTTTTTTACGCGTTGAAAATTCTCCTGGTCGCACTATAATGACATTTGCGGTGAAATCTATGAAAATCAGCAACAACAAAAAATTTCTCAAAAGAACACACGACACGACTGGCCACTCACGAATAGTAATGAGGGCCATCTTGAGTCGGCATAGGGTGAATGATGCAATCGTGGCTGCGGTTGTTGAGCGAGGCAAGACAATGGTGTTGATGTTAGCAGTATTAGCAACAGTAACAATAGTGAGTGTAAATCGGTCGACGATATCGTAGACGTCGACGCAAATCGAAAGTCTCTCAGAGCCCTCGGCCGAAAAATCGCCAAAATTGTCCCGTGAAAGCCGCAGAGGCGGCTGCTCGCCGGCGACGCTAGTCGCATCGCTAGCTGGCCCGCTATATACGTTTTTTACCCAATTTTTCTTCGATTAATGCGGCTTTTTATGATGAGTGAACTGGACGACAGTGATAGAAATGTAATAATTGCTAGTACTATTATCGTATGAAGTGGTTCCGTTACGTCAGCGTATCTGAAACTCCAACTTCAAAATGACGTGTATAATAACTCCAAATGACCGTCGTTTTTCTTTTGTTTATTGTTGCGCAAATCAGCTGCGCGCGCGCGTCGGCTTTTGTTAGACTGATGCGCTCATTTTGCGTTTGCATTTGTCATATCTTCAATAAAACAAAAATCATAACGGCCGATGAATATGTTTTTATTGATGTGTGATTTTGAATATTGAAATAAATTCTGTTATTTTCTAATCGACCTGTGCGGTGTAAAGGTAAACAAAAAAAAGTTGCTTTGTGTGAATGGACAGCCAGCTTTACAGTGATACGCGGGAGGTGAAAACATAGCAGTGCAGCAAATGTGACGCAGCAGAAAAAGTGTCAATCCGACAGCCATGGTGGGCCCCGAAGAGTCGTGATCGTGACAGACAAATGTGTACATTTTGAACATTATCTCAACATTATTATATACGCCTCTCAGATTCGATATACTTTAACTTTTCCATTATAACAATATTATATTTTCTCGTCTCTATTATACGCTTCGGAACAAGTGACCAGTGCGACAACACACACACACACACCACGCGAGTAAAGTCACCATCAAATCAACTGAGCGCCAAAAACTTTTTCGAAACTTGAAGCGAGACGTTTGGTCAGAGAGAGAGAAATAAAAAGAAAGAGTGATTTATTCAAGTCGATATTTTCACACGTCTGTGTGGTGTGCGCGCGCGCAGAATTTTGAGTTTGAGATTTTCCAAAGAACACAGCGATGTGGGAATTGCCTGGAAAGTGATAAAAAAATTCTTGAAAACTCACACGACCTCTTATCTCGTGACATGCACTTTTACTTTCTGGTCAACATGATGTCCTATCTGCCTGGACCAATTCTGAAATGATTTTTTTTCTGCCGATGCGTGCAGGACAAAAAAACGTTGTTTATGATGTGTGGTGTAGCGTCTGGTGGATGACAAATAAAAAATGCTGAACCTGCACACTTCAGAGTGATTTAAAAGAACTCAATTATGATGAGGCTCTTTCGCAGTTACACAGGTACAATGTAAATGTATTAATTGAAGATACATGGGTTGAAAGTTTAAGTAAAGAGACAAATCGCTGCAGATTATTTACAATTAGCTGATTGGTTGGCAGCAATGGCTTCCTTTCTTTACGAGAGATTAGTCCCAGACCAGGAGTTGTCTTTCTGAAAAATGCCAAGATAATTTGCCAATTCTGTGTCCAATGGACAAAGAACGAACAGAATAGCAAGAACAAATTGAGCAATGTAAAAAACACGCACGTCGAATTTGATACACAATTGGGTTGCTACTTGCTGAACTTCTTTTTCCTTTCTTTCAAATTCCGCGCGCTCCTTTCACCCAAAAAATTATCATGTTAAAGGCCAATTCATGCACGACGCATATATATCCGGCACGTCACGTCACGGCACGTCAAGTATGAATGCGTGTATAAACGAGCACGTGTGACGTTCTCAAGATAACGTGACGTGCCGGATTGCTGTTCTTTGCTGCATGAATGAGACGTGACGTGACGTGACGTGACGTGCCGGATAAATTTTGTGCGTATGATAAATTAAATTTAATCGGCCTTTAATCGGCCATGCCGTACACAGATGCGAAAATACGGTATGGTCGGTTAAACATTTTTTTGCGAGGCGCGCTTTAAAAAAAGAAAAAAAAACGTCCAAAACCCCAATTTGCTACAAATTTCGCCCCTTTTTTAACTAATGGATTATCCGCGCTCTTCTTTTCATTTTTTATCCCTTCTACACATGATTAAGAATTACGTTGGCTTTTTTTGAAAAAGACAACTCCTAGTCTGCGGTTGCTAGCAGCTCACTTTAACAGTTGTAAGTTGCTAGCAAGTGTACAACAATATTCGAACAAGATATACCTGTATGCAACAATATACCTTGAACGTCATATGTCCGAATCAAATTAACAGGACACGGTCATTGGTCAAATCAGCTCAGCTGTTTCAGCAGCTGAATTTACACAGTCGATAAAATTATTGTCAAATTTTCTATCCAAAACCCTTGCAGATGCAACTGGACAGGCTGGGTGGTCTCGCAGAATTATTGAAAAGTGTGGCCACAAACAACAAGATGCGACGGGGGGGGGGGGGGCATGGGTCACTTGATGTTTGAGTAAATAATACCCGACAAACGCGCTGAACCAGCCGTTTTGTATAATATTATGAAACGAATGAGATTGATTTTCAGAAAAGCTGGTTTTTGCAGACCCCATCGCCTGGGATCGATGCTGTTTGATTGAACAGGGTGGAGTGAAAGCATGAACAGATATGCTTACAGTTTGAACAGTGCTGGTGGTGTTTCCGCCAGAATGCTAGTGGTCAAAATTAAACCAACCAGGTTTATTTTTTTCCAAAGTTAATACATACAATGCAACTTTTTTCAAACTGTATCGCGTTATACAAAAAACACCTGTCTGCGGATTATTTCTGCAACTTTTGTCACACCCTGTAGCGTCAAATCTATCACGTCCAGCTGACTTACACCGCCACTCCGCGCACGGGTCTCGTTTTTGCGCAGAGACGGTTGTTGTTTGTTGTTTATTTTCGAAATGCAGTCTCAGGAATGATAAAGTTTCATAGCCAATCGCGGTGTGTGTTGTTTGTTTGTGTTTTTGTCTGTTTTTTAAATATAAGTTTTCGAAATTTTGCGAAATTGAACGAAAAAGCTCTTTCAATAGTTTCTCAATGCGACTGACTCACTTTTTCGAAAGTTATTTGGGCACAATATATGACTTTTCGAGCGCTTATATTGTCCACACCGTATGTTTGTTTGAAGCAGAACGATTAAAACAACAAGCTGAACAAAATTCTCAAAGCAAAAAAACATTTTAGAAAAGCAAACACACTTCCGTGACCTTTTGATGTTGGACAATTCCTGAACACGAGGGTTTTTTTTGAAGCCGCCAGACTTTTCACAAAAAAGTGTTGCGCAGCAGGGAGATTCGACCCTGGGGATGGACATTTTGACAACAAGGTTTGAATAGTGACATTTTGTGAAACACGTTTTTGGAGCAAAAACCAGTTGCTTTACATAGCTTAGCTGTTGCAAGTTGAACGAAAGTGTCAGAAATGAATGCAAACAAAGAAAATTCTTCAAAAAAACGTCATTACGGGATGAAAATTGAAAAATTCGCTAAACCAACCATCGGTATTTTACTCTACTTGTGTGTCAGTTTTTGAAGTTTGATATACTGAGACTGATGATCTCAATGATGCTTGTTGTAATAAATGTGATTTATTTTGCAACACCTTTTAAGAAGTAAACTACTTTTGTTCATACACATGTATTCGTTAGACAAATTAGCATCTCTAATATTTATTGTTATGTGTTCGAATGTCAGAACATTCGTAGTAGCACGAAAAGCAGTTTTTGCAATTTGTACCGTATTGGGTGTAGACATAATTACAACTTGAAAGTCATCGTAAAAGATTACAAATGATTTATTCTGAAGAAATACGGGTTCGGAACCCTGTTTTGCTTATCAGATCGAATCCGTTTTTGTAGTAGATAAGATAGCTTTCCGTGGCGATAACTCAAAATTCTGAAAGATCGTTTCAAGACCCAATGCAGTGGAAACCGTACCGTACTCGATGTGCCCGTATTGAGTTTATTTTTCTGAATTTCTTAACCGCAATTTCTTTATGCGCCCACTCGCTGAGTTGCGTTGCATGAGAAAATTTATTGCCGCCGATCACAACTGCGTGAATCGTCAGTTTTCTAAAAACTCGTTTTGTGCATACACGAATGTACGAATTGTGCGAATTTAGCTGCACAGACTTTACAGAGCTGCATTATTTACAAACATAACAGCAATCTTTCTATCAGATAATTACAACAGTTTTGTTGTCTCGTTCCCGGGAAGTTGTCATTTAAAAAAATGTCGGTCCCTCCAATTGAATTTCTTCAGAACGTTCCGCAGAAACTCCACATGTTTTCAATTTGTAACCACTTTGACAATAACACAAGAGCAACAATGATTGAACAGAGCTCTTAAAGCCACACCAAATGAAAACACGCAAAAAAATTTTATTGACACATTTTTGCAATGTTTTCGCTGTCTTCAGCGAGATGTAACTGTTGTCAATAATGTGACACGAAGAAACTATGAAACCTCTTTTGTGAACAATTTCAGGATTGTAAGCCCGCCTACAACCAAACAACACTGCATTGTCTTTTTAGCCGTCTTTTTGTGCTTTATTGTTGAAAGAAAACTGTCACAGGAGTGAGAATAAAAGTGCAAAATTTAATTCATTTTCTGACAAGATCATTTCAGTTATCGACTGTCAAAACCGTTCGATAGCACAGTTTTTCAGTCAGCGCAAGGGAGTGGATTAGAATTGTTCTTATACTTCTCCTTAATATCTGGTGCCATGAAAGTGAGATCGTAACGGGACCCGTCACGGTTACTTACCGTAAAGTCTTGCATATAAGGTCTCCTTATATAAATTTGAAAATCAAAAATTTCTGAAAAAAGTGGAATTTCGTGTGACAACCTTATAAGTGGGAGGAGGTCTTATAAAGCGAACATTAGGAATTTCAGGCCTTATAAACGGGGTAAGATTTTGACCAAGTCAAAATTTTGAATTTTTTGGTTTCCCGCCGTGTGACACTCCGCCCACTTTTGGGTGGGGGTCTTATAAGTGGGAGGAACCTTATATGCAAGACTTTACGGTATATCGTAGCGTGTGGCCTGGCTTGTAGTTTTTTTTCAAAAATTAACTCTTTTTTATTTGGTTTGTTTGCTCTGTTTGCTTCATTGTTCGCAGTCAACTGTACACTGTTTGCTCAGCATTCAAAAACCTTTTTCTCCTAAAGTGTCTTCCATTATCGAATGTTTCAAGATGGGAGGGCATCGCTTGTTAAATAAAGGAATCGATTTTCAGCAAACTTTTCCACCTGAGTTCTGTCAAAGAACAAGTCTGAAAACGACTCGAAAACAGATGCTGTTGTTTTTGGCATTTTTTTGGCAACGAAAATTATTTTTTGGTAAAGATGCAAAAAATTTCAACACAAACGCATTTTGTTCAACGTTTCTCACTGCCAATAACATCCGAAAACCTTGTTTACGTAACGTTTTTGTCGTGTTTCTTGCGTAATTTATTACTCTGGGCGGCGATATCAAATTTGAAACAATGTAACGCCAAAAAAGTTACATTGAGTGACGTGTTTTGTGAGATTTACAACAACGGCACGTTGCAGGGTACTGTGGAACAACTTATTGTTTTCTCACAATACGATGTCAATTTGTGAGGCACATTGCATTTTTTGAACTTCTTTTCAGTCTTTATTATCAGTCAACTTGGCCACTCACTCAAATTTCGATGTTTCTTGGCAATGTGAATCTGTTTTTGTGACTCAACTTCAAAAAATTGAAATAAAAACTCTTTGTGTTTGCTTCTCAATTCAAGGAGAGAGCCTCTCAATCGGGGCGTCAACGTTTAGTCGTCCAATCCAGCTACTCGGTTCGAGGTATTTTTTTCAACGTCACTTTTTCTCTCGATATAATCATGAACATTGCATTCTTGGTTTCGTGACACGTTCTTGCGAGCCACCCTGTATCTTCTCTGAAGTTCGTTCATCTTTGTTCAGTTGTCCTTGTCAACAGAATCCGGTGTAAATGTCATTTCGAGTGTGACTCCTTGAAATTTATCGTTTTATGTTTTGCTTGAAAAGCGCACAAGCAGAATACGCGTTATGTCTCCGTACCTGGAAACGAAAAGTTACAAACAGTTTTTTGCCGAAATGCCCAGTTGAATGTCAAATGACCACGAAACTTTTTGGGATAATAGATCTTTTTTTCTGCTGCTTTTGTGAGCGTGTTCAAGAAAAAAACTTAAAATGAAATGAAAAAAACAAAAACAACCAATAAAAAATCTGAATTTTTTTCGGTGTCGATCAGGAATGTTTGTACTAAAATCATGTTGAGACACAATACGGTTGAAAATACGGTTCAAGTTTTGACATTGCACTTAGCGGCTTCTTCTCGGTTTTTAAACCTATTTAAAAATAGCTGACAATCAATCAGTGCTGAACAAAATGATTTACAAGGCCATTAGTTTTGTTGCTTGTGTCAGTGCCGCCAGCTATTCGATTCAGACATTCATTCATTTCGATCCGGTTTTTTAGCTTTATACTTTTGTTGCTTGTTTCACTGAAAAAGCAAACGCAGTCCTGTACACTGATTGGCTGGACATCGCACGCAACTTCCACAACTCTCGACTTCCTCTTTGGAACCGTTTTTTACCAGAATTTAAAAAATAATACCGTTTCCTACTATGATTTGTGAGGGGAAAGCCCTCGACGGGGTAGGATTTCGACCAAGTCAAATTTTTTTATGTTTTTTTTTGTTTTCCGCCGTGTGATATCCCGCCCACTTTTAGGTGGGGGTCTTATAAGTGAGAGGATCCTTATATGCAAGACTTCACGGTAATTATGGCTGGCACTGTATGCGATTCTGAGATGCGATTTTTGCAGATGCAGTAAAAATGGGCAACCAAAATTCCGCGCACGAAAAAGCAAAGGAAAAACTGTCGCGAGTGGTGAAATTCCAAAAGAACAACACTGAAACGTTTGAATTGACGGTCGGTGAAATTCGTCAACTGCAGAACATTTACAAAGAAGAAGTCAGCACACGTCGTACTGTGCATCCGGGCGACACGATATTTCAAGTGAGAACGTTATTTGAGTTTTTGACTTCTCAGATTTTGTTTCTCCATCTTTCAAGGTTTCAAGAAAGTCGTCAAGCAGAGAAGACCTTCCAGTTGTAAATATTTTGCACTGGAAAAACAGAAACCACGACGACGATGAAAAAAACGTTAAAGAATAAAACATAAGTATAGCTTATTTTGCTCGAACTTGTCGAGCAGAAGTGACATCATGTCTTCTAAACGAGTTTTCACGCACCGGACTTTCAGTTTGGCAGACCATTTCACATGAAAAAAATACGTAAAAGGGGGAGAAACGAACTGAAAGTTCTGATGTCTGTGCATGAGAAATGAAGAAGCGGCCGTTTTGTTCGTTCGTTCGTTTACGATCAATAAATCAGATCAAATCAAGCAAGCTCATTTCGGTGCGAACACGAATACATAGAATAATGTCAACCATATTCAACCATGTCAATCTATTAAAAGTTTTTAAAATCACGTCAACCACGCAATACACCCAATTACAACACAGACTCCAAACGACAGGCTCATCATCACTGAAAATCTGTTATTCCGCTTATAGGCGATCCTGTTGAAGGCGTCGAACGCCCCCGAAGTCTTCCAGGCGGGCCAACGCGCCAAGGGCAAAGCGCCGGACTACTCGTATCACTACGCGAAAATGACGGAGACGTTCGATTTCGTCATCGCGAATCTTGAGCGGCCGGATGAGGTTGCGCAACGACTCAACGAGTTGGGAGCGTATCACGCGCAGTTTCGGTGTGGTTTTGACGATATTTTTTTAGATTTTTTTTATTTAATCGAACGTGTCAACGTAATTACTTTTTTATTTGTATCTGCCCGGCAATTCCACTTTACGCTGCCGTCGGATTGAGCAATCGGATTATTTTTTGATTTACTCTGGCGCGCCCAGAGCGCATGAAATTTTTGTGCCTAAAAACTTTTTTAAAACGATAATACTAGAGGTACGGAATTGAATTGGAGTTCAAATTGATATTTTTCCATCGCAGTTCCTCCGAAGCAATGTGATTGATGACCGCTCCTACAACGATAATGCGCTTTTTCTGATTTTGGGCCCATCAGCAAAAAAAGATCGTAAAAACTCAACGTTTCAGAAAGTTCGGCTTTGACGCGAGCTTCTGGAAAGCGTTCGGCGACTCGTTTCAGAGCGCATCGTTGGAGTTCGGCAAAACACGACAGACGCCGCAGCAGCAGGAGGCCTGGTTCAATCTCAGTAACTTCATCGAAGAGTCACTCAAGGCTGGGTTCGTTTCAAACATTCTTGTACTCGTCTTCATGTGTTTGCTGACGAAATTGATCGAAGACCAATTTACTGAATCTGCCCAATCCAAATCCGACCGCCGCTCATTTTGAGTTCCTTCAGATTTCGCGCAAGCTCTGTGGTCCTCAAAAATATCTGACAGGTTTGAAGAAACATACCGTATTACCTCTAATAAACCCCCATGGGGGTTTATTTCTTCAGCGACTTCTGGGGGTGGGGGTTTATTTTGGGGGGGGGGGTTTATTTACAAACAAATTCTAGGGGTGGGGGTTTGTTGAAAAATGGCAAAAATACCTTGCATGGCAGGCAAGAAAGTCGCAGAAACTTCTATTTTTCACAAAGATTTCCTTTTGTAACAGCCTTTTGTAATGAAATTACCACTAACTCATCCCTTTGGGGCCTTTGGTAGCACTATTTCACCAATGTCACTGCATTCAGCCACTGAATTCGCTATGTATGTGTTTCAAACAGGTTTCTAATAAACCCCCATGGGGGTTTATTTTGGGGGGGGGGGATTATTTGGAAACTTGTCGAGGGGGTGGGGTTTATTTTTTGGGGGGGGGGTTTAATTTTGGGGGGGGGGTTAATAGAGGTAATACGGTACTGTGGTTTCTTATCGCAGATACCGCAGTCAAGTGCAGCAGCGTCGCTCAGTGGGCTCCAACAGAAGGCAGTCGGAAGAAAAACCGGCTGCTGTTCGATCGTCGCGATCGGAATCGAAGAGCTGATACATGTTGCGAAACAATTATTTTCTTTTTTTATTGATAGAGGTTCACGGAAAAAACGTCGTGTGCCAGCCAAAAACGCTTGGCGTTCTTCGACGAAGTCAAACAAAAGTTTTGTCTATCTGTCGCGGCGCGACGGGCGAGTCCGAATGCTGGATACACCAATGAACTTTGGTCGAGTTTCACACGTACGGTATCTAGATGAAAGGTCAAACGTTTCGTGCTGGCTTGAGTTTTTTTCAGTGCTTTTTTCAGCTTTTCCACACGGTGGATTTGCGTTTTGTGTACAAATTAACCACACGTATCTTAAATTAACCTGATACAACTGGTGCGAAGTTGGCTGAAAAAAATAAAAATTGAATTTGAAATGAAAATTTAATCAGAAATAACATTGAATCATTAGCTGTTATTGCAACAAACTATTGATTTCTTTTCTGTAATGCTTGCACTTACTCAATATTGATCTGAGCTCTGTATTTCCAAAAAAGATAAAACATAATTTTTTTTTGAAATGCTGCTGCGTTTTATGCACTGCGCCCTTCGATGGAACCAAAGACGTTCCCAAGAAAATCATTTCAATGCAGACAATGTTTTTGTTCAGCATATCCCGCACATATTACCGTAATAAACCAATGCATAAACTTGCAAAATTTGAAAAAAAACATTGTGAACACGTTCCTTCGAAAACACAGTGAACGCCCGCAAAACGTTTGTATAACAACGTTGAATAACGTTAGTTTTCGATAAATGTTTTTTGTCGTGACGTCCATATGAAGCGCAAAAATGTCACGACAACATGCAAGCTTCCAAAAATATTGGCGACTGATAATTTCGAATGATGTATTGCGCTGTTTGTAGCGCAGGATCACATTTTAATAGAGTATGGACCATAATATTCCATATTTTATGTAGGATTTTATGAATTATGAAACCACCGTAAAACTGACAACCGGTTGCTACTTCGGCGCAAGTCTTATTTTAACAGGATCGTGTCAAGACCCATCTTGGTTTACTGCAGATGCCGTTTGAGAATTTTTACTCAGCGAAAACACAAACGCGCACAATGACGAAAAGCCATAATGCACTTTGCACCAGAAAACTTTCAAAAAGCTGTAAAACTCTTCTAAACTGGAGGCAAATGCAGCACATTATCTGTTCTCGCTGAACAGTTGTAAAAAACGACCGTTGTTGCCTTCTTTTAAACACGTTTAGTTGTTCCTATTTTTTCGGCTTTCACCAGTATTAAAGTTTATTATTTTCCAAAAAATTATCTTCTTGACTGAATATTCATTCGACTTGAAACATTCGACCGTCAACCATAAAATCAGTTGAAATTGTGAGAGAAATAAAAAAACGAAAACATGGGAAACGGCGAGTCAAAGAAGCAGGAGAACAGCGCATCGCATCATAAAAGTAATAAAACGGCGGCAAATTCAAAAAAATCGGTTCGAATCCAGAAAAATGCGGCCGAATCATTCGAGTTGACGTTCAGCGACATTCATCAGCTGCACAAAATTTACCACGACGAAACCGCGATTCGTGGCGCCAATCATCCGGGCGATGTCATCTTTCAGGTTGGGTTGAACAGAAAAGCCGAAACTCGGTCATTCAAAACCGAAGAAAATTATGGGTAATTTAGCTGATAAGACTTAAAGCTGATAAATTGGGCTCAGCTTGAATTGCTCCTCAAATAAAACTGAAACTCATTTCCGCAGTACGTCACCAGTCACCAACCGGCCGTGACCGAAGTGTTCGAGGCGAAACAGCGCGCCGATGGGCATGCGCCCGACTACGCGTCGCATCACGTGAAAATGACCGAGATAATCGACTTCATCATGGAGAACCTGCACCAGCCGGCGCTCGTCAGCAGACGTTTGCGAGAGGTCGGCAGAAGTCACGCCGCATACAGGTGAGGCGCGCGCGTGCCGTTTGTGTGTGGGGCGTAGAAAGTGGAATGCGACTGTTTGGTTTGACACTGTCGTTCTCTGAATGGAACTGTGTGCTGATTGTTTGGCTGCACCAACTGCAACATCCATTCACCTCTCCAAGATGGCCATCTTGGTTACTGACCATCATGCTCAGTTTCTTGGTCAGTTTTCTCTTTAGTACTGCTGGTGTGCCCTTGTAATTTTTGCTTTTGGTTCTGCGACTCAGTGCGCTCATATAAAGAGATAAGCAGTTTCGTGCTTGAATTAGCGAAGTGACCTCGTGTCCTTGAGATACGATTGAGTCAACTAGGACGATTTTGAATGACCGCATCAAGCACAAATCTGCAAACGCAATGAGTCTGACATCTAAAAGAAAAGACAATATTCAGACGGTGTGTTCCAAGAGGCGTTAAATCCGCCGGTGTTTTTTAAAACACTAAAAAAACTAAAAAACTTAAAAACTCCAAAAATATGCCCGCAGACAGTTCGGCTTCGCGGCGCAATTCTGGTCGGTGCTCGGTGACGCGATGATCAGCTGCGCGATGCGCTGGGGTGCCGGCCGGCAAACGAGCAAACAACGCGACGCCTGGTTCAACGTGTTCATGTTCGTCGTCGAGGAGCTGAAGACCGGGTCAGTCAGGGGGGGGGGGTGATGTCGGGCTGAAAATGGGCCAGGGGGTACCTAGGGTTAGGGGCTTTGAAAAAAATTTTTTTTTATTTTTTTTTTCGTTTTTTTTTAAATTTGGATTTTTTTTTCAAACTTCTACTTTGCTCTGAAAGTTCGATTTATGGCATAATTTTTTGAAAGTTCAAACCAAATTTTCTTCCCAACTTCTTTGTGTGCTTAGGTACATGTCATTATTTGGTCATTTTGACCGACGTACTCCATGTTTTTCGATTTGGATGACTTCTAGAGTCAATTTTTAGCGTTGAAATGACTTAACTGAATTGAAATATCGTTTCAGAAATCGTTTTCTTGCAACTTAGAACATGTTTTTTCAGTCGGTAGGCCATGAGATGAACAAGATATTTTGTTGATTGGCGTATGTTATAGGTCTACAATGGAGTTGTGCGATATATTGTTAAACAATTGGAGCGGAGATGTTGGTTAATCCCACCACATCACACGACCGTTTTTCAGATACCCGATAACATGGCCACATGTTAAAACTTGCGTGCTGAGCTAAACTAACGTGTTAAACTTGCGTCTGTCAGTTGCCCGCAACGTGATCGCGAAATCATGGTACGTGTTTTCGATACGATGATTTGAAGAGTGGGCTCTCGCCATGTGGCAGATAGCATAGCTGGTTGAACCTGAAAGTAAGTGTCTTGGGGGGGGGGGCGACCGGGTCGACAGGGGTTGCCGACTTAGCTACAGCAAACAGGAATTTTTGAACACAGTCAAATTTTGGTAATTTTCTAAAGAGGAACAACTAAGAACGGTTCAATATTCAAGTACACGTCGAAAATTGTCCTGTTTTACTGTTGAAAATGCAACTTTCCCTCTATGAAATGGACATAATTTCAATAAAACACGATTTTCGTTCTTATAGTTTTCCGGATCGTTCTGAAAATAGTCTAGATGAACTCAGCTCGACGAGACGCTTCGAACAAACCTAACTTGTAAAAAAAATTAAAAAAAAAATTTTTTTAATTTAAAAAAAAAATCCGGATTTTTTTTCCACTAACCCTACCCCCACCCAAAGTGGGCGGAGTGTCACACGGCGGGAAGCCAAAAAATTCAAAATTTTATCAAAATCTTACCCCGTTTATTAGGTCCGGAATCCCCAATGTTCGTTTTATAAGACCTCCTCCCACTTATAAGGTTGTCACACAAAATTCCACTTTTTTCAAAATTTTTTGATTTTCAAAATTATATAAGGAGACCTTATATGCAAGACTTTACGGTATTTTCTTTTTTATTGATAGAGGTTCACGGAAAAAACGTCGTGTGCCAGCCAAAAACGCTTGGCGTTCTTCGACGAAGTCAAACAAAAGTTTTGTCTATCTGTCGCGGCACGACGGGTGAGTCCGAATGCTGGATACACCAATGAACTTTTGTCGAGTTTCACACGTATCTAGATGAAAGGTCAAACGTTTCGTGCTGGCTTGAGTTTTTTTCAGTGCTTTTTTCAGCTTTTCCACACGGTGGATTTGCGTTTTGTGTACAAATTAACCACACGTATCTTACATAAATTAACCTGATACAACTGGTGCGAAGTTGGCTGAAAAAAATAAAAAATGAATTTGAAATGAAAATTTAATCAGAAATAGAAATTGAATCATTAGCTGTTATTGCAACAAACTATTGATTTCTTTTCTGTAATGCTTGCACTTACTCAATATTGATCTGAGCTCTGTATTTCCAAAAAGATAAAACATAATTTTTTTTTGAAATGCTGCTGCGTTTTATGCACCGCGCCCTTCGATGGAACCAAAGACGTTCCCAAGAAAATCATTTCAATGCAGACAATGTTTTTGTTTAGCATATCCCGCACTCCGTTTTAATATTAATAAACCAATGCATAAACTTGCAAGATTTGAAAAAAAACATTGTGAACACGTTCCTTCGAAAACACAGTGAACGCCCGCAAAACGTTTGTATAACAACGTTGAATAACGTTAGTTTTCGATAAATGTTTTTTTGTCGTGACACAGAATGTCAATATGAAGCGCAAAAATGTCACGACAACATGCAAGCTTCCAAAAATATTGGCGACTGATAATTTCGAATGATGTATTGCGCTGTTTGTAGCGCAGGATCACATTTGAATAGAGTATGGACCATAATATTCCATATTTTATGTAGGATTTTATGAATTATGAAACCACCGTAAAACTGACAACCGGTTGCTACTTCGGCGCAAGTCTTATTTTAACAGGATCGTGTCAAGACCCATCCTGGTTTACTGTAGATGCCGTTTGAGAATTTTTACTCAGCGAAAACACAAACGCGCACAATGACGAAAAGCCATAATGCACTTTGCACCAGAAAACTTTCAAAAAGCTGTAAAACTCTTCTAAACTGGAGGCAAATGCAGCACATTATCTGTTCTCGCTGAACAGTTGTAAAAAAACGACCGTTGTTGCCTTCTTTTAAACACGTTTAGTTTTTCATATTTTTCGGTTTTCACCAATAAAGGTTTATTATTTTCCAAAAAAAAACATCGTCTTGACTTCATTCGACTTGAAACAGTCGACTGTCAACCATAGAATCAGTTAAATTGTGAGAGAAATAAAAAAAACGAAAACATGGGAAACGGCGAGTCAAAGAAGCACGAGAACAGCGCATCGCATCACAAAAGCAATAAAACGGCGGCAAATTCAAAAAAATCGGTTCGAATCCAGAAAAATGCGGCCGAATCATTCGAGTTGACGTTCAGCGACATTCATCAGTTGCACAAAATTTATCACGACGAAACCGCGATTCGTGGCGCCAATCATCCGGGCGATGTCATCTTTCAGGTTGGTTTGAACAGAAAAGCCGAAACTCGGTCATTCAAAACCGAAAAAAATTATGGGTAATTTAGCTGATAAGACTTAAAGCTGATAAATTGGGCTCAGCTTAAATTGCTCCTCAAATAAAACTGAAACTCATTTCCGCAGTACGTCACCAGTCACCAACCGGCCGCGACCGAAGTGTTCGAGGCGAAACAGCGCGCCGACGGGCATGCGCCCGACTACGCGTCGCATCACGTGAAAATGACCGAGGTGCTCGACTTCATCATGGAGAACCTGCACCAGCCGGCGCTCGTCAGCAGACGTTTGCGAGAGGTCGGCAGAAGTCACGCCGCGTATAGGTGAGGCGCGCGCGTGCCGTTTGTGTTTGGGGCGTAGAAAGTGGAATGCGACTGTTTGGTTTGACACTGTCGTTCTCTGAATGAAACTGTGTGCTGATTGTTTGACTGCACCAACTGCAACATCCACATTGGTGATCAGCTGCACTCCAAGATGGCCATCTCGGTTACTGACCATCATGCTCAGTTTCTTGGTCAGTTTTCTCTTTAGTGCTGCTGGTTTGCCCTTGTAATTTTTGCTTTTGGTTTTGCGACTTGATGCGCGCATGTACAGAGGTAAGCAGTTCAGTTTCGTGCTTGAATTAGCGAAGTGACCCGTGTCCTTGAGATACGATTGAGGCAACTAGGACGATTTTGAATGACCGCATCAAGCACAAATCTGCAAACGCAATGAGTCTGACATCTAAAAGAAAAGACAATAATATTCAGACGGTGTGTTCCAAGAGGCGTTAAAACCGCCGGTGTTTTTAAACACTAAAAAACTAAAAAAACTAAAAAATTTAAAAACTCCAAAAATATGCCCGCAGACAGTTCGGCTTCGCGGCGCAATTCTGGTCGGTGCTCGGTGACGCGATGATCAGCTGCGCGATGCGCTGGGGGGCCGGCCGGCAAACGAGCAAACAACGCGACGCCTGGTTCAACGTGTTCATGTTCGTCGTCGAGGAGCTGAAGACCGGGTCAGTCAGGAGGTGGTGGTGATGTCGGGCTGAAAATAAGCCAGGGGGTACCCGTTGCTTTCGGTTTTTCGCCGAAAACACAAATGTTTTTGTACGAAAGCCGGTATATTTTTGGTAAATGTTTGTCTTTAGTCACTGTGAACGCCAACGCCGATACTCAACAAATTTGTTGACCTGCTATTTCTCCACGTGAAGCGCAACAAAATCGTGTGCGGCGCATTTTTCGTACAGACGTGCCAATGTTGTTTTTAGCTGGACCAGTTTGTTCGCTAGCTCATCAATTTTGTTGAGTAATTTGTAGTTAGCGCATTCTCAGTGGTTACACTGTAAGTGCATCTGTGTGCTTGCGTGTTGGCTTGTGGTCACGCAGCGCAAAACGAAGTCCAACATCGGTATTTGTGCGTTGTACGGACGGACAAGTCGCTTGATTTCCTTGACTGGCATGCCTTTTCGGCGCAATTGATGTCATGCTTGAGACCTATGCGGTCTGGCAACTTGTCGAACTGACAACACAGGTCTTGCAGCAATAACAGTGTCCAGCCACTTGTAATGCTGTGTGTGCAATTAAATGCACTAAGATAAAAACAGTTCTCATCAAATAACTCCAGAACCAAAATCTTCCAGCTATCTGCACGAAATCCACGACATGAGACATCGTCAAGCGGTCGCCGGCGCTGACACACAACCGGGTGCGTGTTCCAGCCGGCAGGCTCCTTCAAACGCGGACAGGCGACGCCTTTCAGCCGGTGAACACGATCGACCGAAGATGCGCCACAGAACGCCATCATATGCACCAGCGAGTCAACGATCCCCGAAGCCGCATTACAGATGATAGCTTTGATTTGAATTAATGGCTGTTATTTCGAATGTAAACGCGCTTGCGCATTTTACATGCTGTATATTGCAAATTTGTTTGCCAAATTGAACTTGAAACCCATTGGTGACTGCATGGCTGAAAAGAGAATAAATATTTCACAAATCGTTCAACGCAAAATAGATTCGCAGGTAGCTTCTATGTGAATTTTCCCAGGGCACTACCCAAACCCGCTATTACTTTACCAGCGCACATGTGTAGTGCCGATATCATCTTCACTACCGTGTCTCGTCGAACAACGTATCGCACTCGCCAACCGAGGCTCAACGTTTGTTCTCCGACTGGCTGACCGCTGAACACACGTGCGCAGAGGCAAGCTGTACAAGGCGGGACCCCCGGCTGTGCTGG
>JASANC010001742.1:0-25273 GCA_030248135.1 Theristus sp. LFF4_11 | reverse complement strand
TCTGCATTTTGTGACGTTTGATTCTTAAGCATGCTACAGGGGTACGTTTTTGTTGAACTGGAAATCGTTATATTCTGCGGATTTATTCGCGCTGGTCGCTGTGTTGGACTGGGAATCGTTATCTGCAGCGGAATTATTCGCGCTGTTCGCTTGTGGGATTTGTGTATTTGTGGGGTGATTTCGATGTCGCGTTTCAATAAATACAGTTTGGGACTCGTTTTGTTTTTGTTGTTTTGGATGCTCATCGGCGGTTGTCAGCAGGTTTTGTGTTAGAGGGGTGACTCGTGACGGGACTCGAGCCGTTACGTGAAGACCAACGTAAAGGTCTTCGTCAGATCTCTGAATGTCTGGAGCAGACGATGGCTTCAACGTTAGCCACGATGCTCGACGTTCATGAGGTCCGAACCCGCCAAAAACAACAAACAAATTCCAAATCCCCACTTCAAAATGATCCAAATTCCCCACAACTTTTAAACCAAACCCCACAAAACCAACCAATTCCACAAGCTACCACAAACACTGCGCAAACGGTCCCATTTTACGAAGTTATTGATGGAAAAATTTACGCAACGAATCCTGAAGCCACAAATGCACCCCAGTCCACGGCACAACAATCCAACGCCCCTTTTTATAAACCCACTCACATTCCGTTGCCCCCTAAAGCAAAAATTCCCTTCAGTACCCTCACGGTGAATGGCAAATTGTGTTATCTCACAGCAAACGATGAATATCATGAAGTTCCGTCCAAACAATTCAAACATTCTGACGTTACCGGTGCATGGACATATGTACCACTTTCCCAGTTGCGACCGCAGCCGACATCCCAGGTCACAAGAGATCCGCGGTATGTTGGCGCGACACTTCGCCAAACTACTAACACTCCAACCCCAATTAACAAGGATCCCGCCTATCGGTCGACCACTGTTGGTCCCGTAGATCCCGCCCAATGTTTCCAAAACCCTGAACGTAACGCTGTTTACACCGAACAAGAACTCATTACCCGCCAAAACAACATTCTCCAAATCCTTCGCTCGTCAATTGGCCCCTACAATTGGCAAAATAAACAGAAAAGCGGCCCCATTCAGTCGTTTTTCCAAAAATTTGACACAATTTGTAACATGACCCACCTTGATGACGACGAACGACTCCAGTACCTTCGCTGCTTTCTCGAAGGCACGGCGTTGACTCGTCTGAACAGTTTAGACCCCCAAACGGCCAGTAGTTACAAAACTGCCCGTCAAGCCCTCATTGAATCATTCTCCAATTTCAAACACTGTCAAGAATACCTCAATGAACTTCACTACTGCAAACAAGGCCCCGATGAACCCTTCGATGAATTCCACGCCCGTTTTGACGATATTTTCCTCCCCTACGCCCAAGACTGGTCCCCAGAAGAACGCGATCGCCAGAAAACCGTTTTCCTTACGCATGCGTTGAATGACAAACTTCGAAACCACGTCACTTTGCATTGCACTAGTATGTCCCCAGACGACTTAGTCTCCGAGTGCCGCAAAGCTGAACGAAACTTCCACATTCGAAAACAACAGAAATTGCAAAAACAAAATCAACAAAACAACAAACCAACAACATCCACGTCGCAGCAACAACGATGGCAGCGACCTTTCCAACGATTCCAAAGTGCTACCCAACCCCGCAACACGTTTGGTCGCCCCTTCACGTCCCGAAATCGCCCCAATTACTCAAACAACACCTATCGGCCAAACACGTTCTCCCAACAACAAACCGTTACACAACCCCAAACGAACTCACAATGGACCCCAAATGCTGCAGCAAACCAACAAACTCCCTCCCCTGGCCCCCCTCAAAACGAAAACCTTCCCCCAGCCCCTCAAATAACCTCACAACAACCCAATAAAAACATGAATACAACGGAAAACCCAAACAATCGAAATTCCCAACCACCACCACCCCCGAATGGCAAACCATGCTGCGGAGCTCGTTTTGGTCACTATTTGACATGCTCCGAACGACAACATTCTAACTCCCAATTCCGTAAAACAGTCGCTACTACCGAACCTGCTGAATTCGATGAAACTGTCACTCAAATCGAAGCCCTCAACCTACAAGAATCCGAATCTGACGATGAAACAAGCAAGAACTACGTCTACAAGATGGACGAAGCTCTGGAAGATTTTCTGACCAACGCCGTCGTCCCAGAATATCAAGACGATGCTAAAATTATCATTTTTTTTTAATTTTTCCCCTTAATTTTTGTCGCAATAGACCAAAAACATATTTTGTATATTTTGTTAGTATTGTGTATATTTCGCCCAAAGTCTAATGCTGTGAATGCGCTCTTTCGTTTCGGCACAGTTTTTTTTGATCACCGCCCTTTTAATTTCAGTTCACTGTCACCTGACGAAATCACTCAAATCCCCTTAATTGTTCGCCAATTTAATTCTCAAATCGTTCACACCAGCATTCGTAGCCACTTGTCTTTTTCTTTTGGCGACAATAGGCATTAATTGTTGTCGCGTACATAAATTTTTTAATTTTTCTTTGAAATAAGTGAAAAATTCTGATTTTTTTCATGATTTTTATCAATTTGTAAAAATTACCCCGCAAACACCCCTCAGTCACCCCGTGTGGTACCCCACCATGTTGGACACTGGAAGCGCTACAAGCAGCTCGTGATCCAAGTCTTCCCCTTACTTTTCCAACCTTCTTTGGCGCCTAAAAACACGTTTTTCTATGTGCACCACACTTCCCCTATGCTTTACGTGTTAAATTTCAAATTTAAAATTTTTCCCGCCAAAAGAGATTTTATCGATCACCATCCCCTTCAACACCTGCACCCCTGTTCACACTAACAGTTGAGCGCGCTGAATGCTGCTGACTCGCTGTTTAGTGTTCGTTTTTCCGTTTTCCAATTTTCCCTCCCTCCCTCCCCATCTTTTACGTGTTAAAATTCGTTTCTGTAAATTGACCCCCTTGAAACCCTAACCTAAGCCTCTGGTAGCTTTGATTAGTTGCAGCCTGACTCGCAGCGGCTAATCAAAGCACTGGTCGCTTACAAAACAACTACCAGCACGAATTAGCCCCCTTTCGAATTTTCAACCCCCCCTCTATGCTTAACGTGTAAAAATTGGTTTTCGAAAATTTCCCTTCAAAAACCTCTAATCAAAGTGCGCCGTGTTTTTAACACGTGCTGCCCGGTCTAATCTTGCTAATGACAGCAATCATTGACATCAACAGGCGGTTTCCGCAGTCTCCGCCCCTTTTTCATTTTTCGCCCCCCTCGACTATGCTTTGTGTGTAAAAATTGGTTCCCTGAAATTTTCCCCTCAAAACCCCCCAACCTAAGTGCGCAATAGTTTAAATACCTGCAGCCTGACCCACTCCTGCTAATGAGCGCATTCGTCGACACTACCCGGCGGCTCCTGAAGTCTCCGTCCTGTTTCCATTTTTCACCCCCCCAACCCCCCATACTGTGTGCATGTAAATTTCGCTCATTGAATTTTCGTGTTCAAACTTAACTTTCATGCCTTTCATGCATTCAATCACCTGCTACGCGTTGTGTTCTCACTATCGACCGTGCTCACTAGCGCGAAAACGCTGCTAGTTTGATGCTGCGGCGCTTTCCAAATTTTTGCAACCCCCCCCATACTTCGTGTGTGAAAACTTCATCTCACAAAATTTTTCATTCAAACTCAATTCTAAGATTTTTCATGCATTCGAACACTTGCTACACAATACGTTCTTGCTTTTCAGATGGCTCACTAGCGCTACAACGCTGCTGGTTCGATGCCAAATCGATTTCCAAGTTGTCGACCCCCCCCTATACTTTGTGTGTTAAAATTCCGTTCATATTAAAAGGCCCCCTAAACACACCGATGACCTCAACCATTGTTCTTAAAAGCTGCAACACGTTCCATAGCAGCTAATGACAGTGCTCGTTAGCGCTAAAAAGCTGATCAGTCAGTCCCCGTCCCTTTTTCAAATTTCTAGGTGCAGCCTCGGCGCGACCACTTAGTACATTAGGTTCGCAGCCCTGGCGCCCATCCCAAACCCTTTCATGTGCACTTCCATACCTGTTAACACCTGCTGTACGTCCTCTAGCAACTTTTCAACACAATGCACTACTTGAAAAACCCCGGTTGTCCCATGCATTCCCCTAATTTTGTCACTTTACCCTGTCGAAAGTAGTGTTGTGTGTCTTTCATGCACTATCACTGCTTTGAATTGCGTTTATGTTCTGCAATATGGTGTTCTACACCTGCACCAGCATCTGTAGCACCTACTCATCAACTTCCCCCTTTGTCAGTCTCCGCCCCCTTGGCGTATGAGGCTTAACCAAATTTGGCCCCCTTCATTTGTGACGGTCCCCCGTAAATGTGTTCGTGTTTTTCGATCACTAAAAGTGTATTTTGCAATGCCATCACACATCATTCCCCTTCAGTTTGAGCTCGCCGAGCTGATTAGCAGCTTGTCGCGGAGCTAAAATCCCTAAATTAAGCCAAAAATCCCATTTTTAGTTCCCCTGTGTTGAAGCATACGCGATGTTTCAAGGTCCTAGTCTGCAACTCCTAGTCCAAAATGTCACCTTGAATGCAAAGGATACCAACCCGCAATTTCGAAATTATACCGTAACCCACCTCAAAATAGACCAAACCCTAAACAAAAATTCATTATTTTATTCATTTTATTTTCATTCCACGTCAATTTCACAACATCTACCTTCAGCAAATAATTGGAACGCCATGCCAAATTACTCTTCCATTCATATTTTTATTATTTTCCTATTTTTCCTGGCATCTATTTCCAAAATTGCATTCTTTCTCATGCTTGCCCTACTCATTTGTTTGTGCGTCGTCGCTCATCGCCGCTCTGCGCACTAGCCTATCAAATTAGCACGCGCGCATCATAATAATTGTTGTGTTGTGTGTTTTCTTAGTTTATTCCAGAAACTTCAGCCAACAGCGAACACGACGACGACGACGTTCACTTTCAACCAAACAACGACGACGACGAACGGATTTGACGGATCGATGGTACCTTCACGACTTCTGATGCAATTGTTGGCTAAACAGGACGTGCCGAATCAAACGTCCGTGGTTCGTTAGCAACGAGAAGAAAGAAGCGTGGGCGTTTCGGGCCCGTTTGCATCAGTTGTTCATAAGCATTACTTTCTATTTTTTTTAACAACAGCAAACACAAACGTAGGTTTCCGTGTTTGTGTTTGCCTAAAATTGTTTGAACGCTGAATAGCTTAGCCAAAAACGCGTTCAAACTTCAACCCCCCTTCAATTCTGTGGCGTCGCCCCGCCTTTAGGTCACACACGCCCAGAAAAAGTATCATTTTCGGTTGCCCTAAATTAAATTTTTGCTATTTTCGCGGTCCCTAAATTCCGATAAAGCTGTCTTAAAAGCTTTATTGATCAACATATTTCCAAGTGCCACCGCACCCGCTGCTGTGAAAGCGCGAGAGTGCGAGCAACTAACTTCAAACGTCAAAATTTGTTATTTTTAGTTTCGGCCCCCCCCATTAAAATGTATATTATGGCAAAATCGTCATAATTTTCAAACATTAATTGGGTTCGTATGCTGCTTAGCGCGCCCCTACGCTTGAGCGCCGCCCAATTAATTAATATATTACTGAATAATTCCCCACTTTTTACTAGTTCTATCAATGCCCCAAACTTAAGCCTTTTAAAATAATTGGATAAAACAACCCCCTAATCAGTGTTCAAACCATCCCTTAATCGGTCTCATTCGCCTCTTGCACTAGTCCCACGATTTTCCGAAACCGGTTATACCCAAATTATCCCTAAATTTAATTAAATTATACTCCAAATTTAAAAGGACTTCTTTACTCTCTTTTCTTTCTCACCCTTTCCTTTCCTTACAATTTATTGACGCTGTCCTCTTCACGTCAATTCTACGTCAAAACAACTATTTAAATTCAAGTAAATATTATATTTTCTCCTTTTTACCCGATTGCTCAATACAATCCAAGTGCGAAATATTTTTATGAAAAATACCTATCATCATTCTCCATCACATTCATAATTTTTCACACTAAATCATAGTTTTTGTTTCTCATGCATTCATCTTTATTAATTGTTTATAAATTATCCTTTTATTCAACACAGTCATAAATTTTTCTTATCGACAGCGACAGGTTCTCTGTTTTGTATAGCTGCGCTCATATTTGTTAATCACAAGCGCTCAAAGTTCTATCATTGTTCACCCTCCTTCTTCTTCTTTCCTTTTCTTTCCTATTAAATTTAAACACATAAATTTATCATTCTAAAAATTGCTTGTCTTCTTCTGCAGTCTTTCATCAACAACCACTGCCATATTACAAATTTCATCGTATTTATTAAACAACAGTATTTTATTAATATACTCATTATTGCACAACGACGTAATTGTCAACGAATCACAGCGCAGAAACCCAAGATTATTTCTATTAATTGCTAACGAACAGTATATGCAACAACCAAATAATAACGACAACCCGCTTAAACGACGTCTCACGATGCCGAAGAAAAGCAATCGATATCGTGGATTAACTGCAGTCAAGAAAACAAAGAAAACGGCCACAACTCCACACACAACGGCGTCTCAACCATCGACGTCTCAGCAATCAACAGCAACAACAGCTTCACAAGAACCCTCAAGTGCAACAACTACTTCGGCCGTCTCCCACATATCCACCAACCAATCTGTACTCACAACAACCACTTCGTATTCATCCACCACAACCTCCACAATTTCCACTTCCGCGTCGAGCCTCACTGTGACTCAGTCAGAGCTTGCCTCCGCTACGGCGTCGACTAGTCACAGCGCTGGCTCCGCTCCCACCCCAACCAAATCTGCGACGACACCGGTCCAAGTCGTTCAACCCACTCCCATTTCCCCGTCCACTTATTCCCCTACTCCTTCCCCTACATTCACTCCAATCACTCCGCCCAGCACAACATCTGCAACACAAAACACACCAACGCCCATGATCACGACAACATCAACTGATCAACCACACACACACACGAGCAGACCACAGGTGGCACCATCAACAACAACTGTGCCACCCGCAGGCCCAACTTGTCCGGCCTCAGATCAGCTGCGGTCTGGCCCGATGGTGTGTGGTCGTCCTGAAGATGAATCGCGTCCCGACTCGCTCGCTGGGAATGTGGATGTCACAAGCGAGGTCACCTCTGCCACTGGGCCCCAGACCCTGCGGCGGACGGCGGCGATACCAACGGACAGCACGGCTGTCGGCCCGACTGCAGTCGCTGCGACCACGGTGCGGTCCGCGGGTGCGGAGGTTACGGATGGTCAACGGTCAAGTCCGTCCGTCCGCGCACCAACCGTTGACTCGACACAACGCGATGAGTCTGTTCAACTTAACCAAGGGGTCGGACTTCCCTGTTCACAAGGAACTCCAGCGCTGCTAACCCCGTCGTTGACGTCACAAACCGTTGCTCAGACTGGACCCCCATCGGCCGATCCGTCGGTTGTCAGTCAGCACTTGATATCAACAACAGCGGCTGATGAACGCGCTTCACCTGGTATTGTCCAGTACACCCAATCCCCCGGAGCCGTTCCTGGTCAACGCGCAGAGTCGCGCCCACAGTTGGGTTTGAATCCCGAGGTCTCTTCCGTCCTGCCGTCAACGGTGTCCACTGTCCCGGTTGCCGATGTGCCTTCGTCTTCACAGCAAAAGCAGTCCCAGTCTGCGACTCCGGCGCAACAGTCTGAAGGCTCTATTCGCACAGTCGTGGCTGGCCCGACAGTTGCTGACGCTGCACAGACTGCGAGCCTGCCGGCTGGTTACAAAATCATTCAAACTTTTAAAATTCCAAAAATTCCACCACCAAAGCCACCTGTGGAAAGCCAACAAGTCAACATTTACTCGCCATCCGTCGATGGAAAACCACTCACAGCACCACAACAACAAATCAACGAATACAAAGTGCCTACGGACGTTGACATTACGATGCAGTCCGATCTGTCCCACATTTGTCGCACTGCACGTCGAGGTCTTTTGGCCTATGAACCCACCCTTCAATTCCCTGACATTTCCCCAACTTTTCACCACATTTTCCAATCCACAGTTACCACAATTGAAGAGAAACTCAACACGGAATCGAATCAATTCTTGCCTCTTGTACCAGAAATCATGGTATACGGCACCAAACAGAAAATCTTCAATCTCACCATACCCCCGCCCTTTGACCACACCACCTGGACCAATTTCCTCTATTCCATCCCCCATCAACAACCACAAATCTATCTCAAACCGTACACCCAATTGAATCCCGATCAACTCTTCCAGTACTCCCGTTTTTACAGCCGACAAACTACGTTGCTGCCGCATCAGCTGGCGCACGCAGTTCACAAAGCCACTTTTCAGTTCCGTCATCAATACGAGTCCCCTCAGTCCCTAACCCCCTTGTTTCAACTCCTGACCAACCCCCAAGACGACTATTTGGTCCTTAAATACTCTGGACCTGTCATCAATATGGACGCCCCCCCAATTCTTGCAACACCGTCCCACATGCTCAGTGAACACGATGCTCAAATTAACTTCACTGAAAATCGCACGATTCACGCTCATCGCCCAACCCATCAAATCGACTACGTTCACAGCCTTCTTGGTAAAGAGGTCACCGAAATGGACGAACCCATCTTGCAGAAACTTGCCGGTCAAAACGCGGATATTAACTCCGGTTGGCAAACGTTCCCCATTCCCTTCTTCACCATGCTCACAACGGATCAACACTCGTCCACTTCAATGTCCACCACTTCGGAAATTCAACGTACTAACCGGTTGAGCCTCATGAACGAATACATTTCTCATCTGGCTCGCCTGAACGCTCATAATTCCAAAGAGGTCCCAAATCGTGCTATCACGTACGAAGCATTTCGCGACCTAATGTATGATAGCACCAACAAACACAACTTGACCGAAGCAACGCGTCGCCACTACAACAACACAATGCGACCGCCCGGTCTCTGTCAATACATCACCTATGTCCCCACAGCTACAACCCGTCAAACTCTGGAGCTGTACGACACGATTCGCCAGCTTGCTGCACAAGTGGGCAACGTTGTCTCGCTCCATTATACATACGCCACATCCACTAACGAACACCCCCTGCCCATGAACGATCACCAAACCCCCCACTACCGAATCCACTCTTCCGACCGACGATTCCAATCCTACAAACCCAACACCCCCTACCTCAGCGAACTGGTCATCCAAACCGGCAACATGGTCTTCAATCTCAACATCGCTGGTTTACTTGGCCCGCGATATGAAGAAGACTTCCCGATTCGACAACAATACCTGCTTGATTTCCTCACCTGCAAACACCTCCGATTCATTGTCTACGGTCCCGTTCAGCAATTTGTCGACGGAATGAACAATTCTTTCGGCAATCCTCAGTTCTTCTCCGACGACACCAACTTCGACTCCCATTATATGGACATCAATGAAATGCTGCTGGCATGCGGCTTCGTTGATATTTCACGCATCCAAACCATTTCCGATCCCTACATCGCCACCTACAACCCCTCCTACCAATTCACCTACCCCCCATACCTCCTGCTCACCTACTTCACTGGTCGCCCCTACAACACCCTCCTCTACGACAGCGATGGTTTGATTCGCCTGACGTCCCAACAAAATGGTTCTTGGGATGTCTTCCAGGAAGCCACTCCCGTGAGTCAGTTGCCACATGGTTCGCCGGCGTATCGCCACGTGCTCGCGAACGCTCTCAAAGCGACGTGTTTGTACGATTTGGCGTACCTGGTTACAGCCATGTCGACGTTTGGCGCCTGGAATGACGAAAAGAAAGCCATTGAGAATCGCGTCGTGGATCATTTTCGTAGTGCCATCAATGACAATCACCTCATCAATCCTCATGACGACCAGCCCCTATTCGATCGAACAGCAGACAGAATCGTTCATACCCGTCTCACATACACGGATGTTGCGCAAAACGCTGTCTCCAAATCCCTCACTGCCATGATGATGGCTGAGTACAATCACTTGCTCGCCATCTGGCGTCACAACCCCAACTATAAAGACCCAACCTACAGCCAACACCAACACCTTGACCAATCCCAAGCGAGCTATCGACAAGTGCACATTATTCACCGTGCCGACGCACTCTACAACGGCATGTTGCGCACGGTCGACGAAATTGTTCACAAAACCAATATCACCTACGAATTTTACTACATCGCCCTCATCAACAAAATCATTCACCGCTTCATCACCTTGTGCCTCCAGTCCCTCCTTGGTCTCCTCATCCCCACCCCTTATGGTACCCGCCACATGGAAATGGCTGTGGCGTACTTGCGTGAAGCGCAAACGCAAAACGTCTGTTATCTTAACAACACTTGCACATCTGAGTGCAACCATTCCACACTGTACGCCATACCGTATTCCCCAACAGCAGTCGTCAATAACCCTTATCCGGCCATAATCAACGTCTTCTCTGAATCCTACATCATAAAAGCACAACAAATCATTCACCAAAATCCCAACTTTTTCCAATTGCAATCCTTTCCCAACACTACCACCGAATCATCGTACCGACCCCACTTCCAAGCAATATCGCCACACATTCACCTGTGTCGTCAGCTCGAAAGCGGCACAGCTGTCTCTGATATGTTCGCCATCAGTTATCATGCCATTAAAAATATTCCCTACATTCAAATGACCCCGGACCCGTCCGACCCGGATGCACTTATTGCGTCCTATGGCGTCCGACAACCCCTGGCTCAGGCGCAACCATACCGCTCAGACATGTTTCCAGCGACGGTTGACCCTCGAGCCATCTTCAAAGACCTGCGCCAATCTTTCCAATTTGATGAATCCACCACCATTCCCTTCTTCTTCAATGTGCCCATTCTATGGTACATTCACGAAAATACACCCCTCACAAATCCCCAGCTCAAATCAACGAACGTTAATTGCGCCAATCTCTCTGTGCTGCAAACGCTCGTATTCCTACAACTCGTTCGATTTCAACTCTCCTACATCCTTGAACACACAATCGAACTCACATCTGCAGAACACCAGCATTACTGGTTGGAACAGCGCCATCTCGCAAATGCGATTGTCGCGCTAGACGTTCACGCCATGCACAAATTCCAAACACGTATCCTCAATAACCTTCCATTCCCTCACCACTTCATCTCCCGTCCACCAAAAAACCTCCAACCCCACCTTCCCAAGCAATTCTGTAATCACGCTCCCAGTGCTCTTACCAAAATGCACTACGATGTTTACCACGCTAACTACAACACAAGCAGATATTACTATTCCCAACTGCTCCAGAAATATCCACAGCTACAAGATGCACAAGCTCACTTGCTTGACAACAATGAGCAACTGCAATACGATATCATTACCGAACTACAGCGCATCTGGTCTACCGAACCACGACCTGAACGTCCAGAAATCACTCATATTACGCCTGGACAAAGGAAACTCTATACGTCCAAAGACCGCCCGCTCTCAACGTATTATCCAACACAGCCTGACGGTTACAAGTCCCCTACAGCCCGCCCCGCAACTCAACCTACCACCGATGCGACACCAGAACTTCAATCACATTCTGGTTGGACAGGTGGTCCCCCCAAGACCCCACCACCACTTCCGCCGGCTACTCAACGCCAGTCCCGTTCTCGAACACGTATCGTGTATCAACGCCACCAGTCACCTACACAAGATGATCAAAGACACCACTCACAGCAAATTGAACATCGCCCTTCCCCACTCACCCCTCCACAACAGAAAATCACCAGTCAACAATCCACCCGTAGTCAACCAATGGCTGCCCCACGCCGTCATGGATCCCCCCACTACATTACAAAAACGAATTATCGACAAGTCGCGACGACTTCTCGTCATCGTTCAATGGACTACCGACAACCCCCTCAACTCGAGTCGCGCCAACAGTACAGGCAGCATGACTCCCCCCGCCATACCATACACATATCCCACCCTCTTGACCAACCCCAATCTCAGCCACTACGTCAACCACAGCAGCCTTCTCAGCCAGTCAGTATTACCCAACTGCAAGTCGCGCTCGAAGCATTGTCCCCCGAACAACAACAGCGCGCTATCAATTTCGTTCACCAAATTAGCAAAACCCCAACAGTTGACATTCCCTTTTCCGATATTGAAATGCAGCACTACCTGCAAATGGTCTACGAGCCCCTCATTGAAGAAGACCGTCGTCTCGCACAGCAGACACCGCCGCAGCGACCTGCTCAACAGCAGATACCGCAGCAGCGACCTGCCCAACAACAGATTTTCCCACAGCGACCGGCTCAACAGCAGATACCGCAAGTGCGACCTGCTGAACAGCCGATACCGCTTCGAGATGCCCCATTTCAATTCCAAGCTTCACATCAACCCCCGCAACCCCTTCAAAAACGTCGACGAGGACGTCGCGGACGCCGCTTGAGAAAAGCGCCCAGCGACGAACCTGAACAAAGCCAACCCTCGTCCCAAGAACAAAATTTGTCTGAAGATTCCACAGTTCAAGTTATCCCAGAGCGCGCGACCACATCCGCTGCTGCTCAGCCCCCATCACAGCATACTCCTCAACAAACTTTGCCCGCTGACCAATCCGCTCAATTGCAACAACAAGCGCCAGAATTCTACGAACACGCCATAGCTTCTGAAACCTCCCAAACAATACCATCTCAACAAGAACAGCAACAACCGACTGTTGAAGTTCAGCAACAATTACAACAATCACACCAAATCCTTACACAATTTCAACAGCAAAATCAGTACCTTCAACAACAAACGGCCCAACAACAGTTCCAATTCCAACAGCTTCAACAAGAAAATCAACGTCTCCTCCAACAATTACAAGCGCAACAATTCCAACAACAACAATGGCCCCCACAAGAAGTTGTACAACAGCAGGCATTCGCAACGCCATCACCAATACCAACACCACCGATCGCATACGAACCAGTACATCACCCGCAAGAATACCCGTCCCAACAACCACATTATACACAGGAACCACCTCCACAACCACACATTGTCCAACTCAATCCCCAGCAGTATCAACAGCCACAACAGGTTTATATGGAAACTCAGCAGTATCAATCACCACCACAACCTCAGGTTCCCCCACAACAACCGTATACACCCCAACCTCATCTGGCCCCACAACAATTTGCCACACCACAACCTCCTCAACAGACAGTCCCACCTCAAGCCACACAAATCCCTCAACCCAGTCCCCAGGAAACCTACGAACGCTTGTACCAACAGTATTTGCAAGCGATCCTCATGAACCCAAATGCGAATATCCAACCCCCCGTGAAACCTCAATAAATCCACCCATATTATAATCAAATTTGTTTTTTTTAAGTGTCAACTTCCAGTATCCACGATCCACTCACATGGTGCGCCGTCTCGAACAATAGTGCCGAGCGTGCCGTCGCCCTAAGTTTCCATCGCTCAATCTTTTCTTTTTGCTCTTCATACTGGTCAGTTTACCCAGTCACTTTCACTAATTATACGGTTCATTCCTACTATACTAATTACGGGTGTCACAAAATAATAATAGTATTCCCAGAACAGCCCACTACCAAACTCCGTTTTTTTTACTAGTTCAGTAACAAGAATCTCAGAAACCCGCTGACATGCTTTACAACCCCGCTCATAAACGTTTCGAAAACTATTTGTAGTTGCCGGGACGTCAACTTTCGAGGCGCGGGAAGATGTAGTGATGCATGTCGAAGTTTAAAAAAAGGCGTAAAGATCGATCGCACAAATGAGCCACTGGCGCGCCCCGATCACGCTGCCGTGCAAACCCGAGCTGTCGTGCAAACCCGCCCAAACGGTCGAGCGAGCGACAGCGAGCCACAACACGAACAATCAACACGTGCAACGGCACAACAACGGTGAACATCTGAACATTCTGCTGACCATAACGAACAATCAACCAATCAGCAACGGACCTCAACCAATCAGCAACAAGAACCATAAACAATCATAAATGAACATTAATCGATCGTTCTGATGTGAGCTATGCGTCCGCTACGCAAGCTCAGATGTCGACCAATGATTATTAGTTATTCAAATCCAACCAATCAGTAAGTAGACACCATTTTATCGTAGTAGCTTAGCTTTTTAGTGTAATTTTTCTAAGTAGCTTAGCGTTTTCGAACTAAACCTCAAAGATCATCGATTTTATCACCTAAAACACAACCAACTATTAACAAACAATATATCAATCGATGCGTCTCTTAGAGATCTATCCGAATCCATCGTTATTTCATCATTTTATTAAACTTTCCAGCAGACTTTTTGTTGAGTTTCGATTTTACACGTTGTTGTTGTGCATTGTTATGTGTGCTCGCGTGTTGTTGTTACGTGCATGCGTACGCTTGTGCATTCTTTGTGTGTGCTCGTGACGGTCGGAAGGCGGAGTTTCCCACGCAGATTTCGAGTACGTGATCTTTTCGCCTTCTGTTTTTGTAAATCCACTTCAGTTGCAATATTTTACATTATGAATATTTGAACTCCGTCGTATTGCTTTTATGCAATGAATGTGTTGGTGCGTGTATTGCCGTCGTCGAAACAGTGAGAGAATCTTGGCCTTATTAATTTAAGCCATCAGCTCGAACTCGTCTCGTACCCGTGCAATTTCGCTTTCGTCTCGGGTTAGTTTTTTACTTGCCTATTGGAGTGCAATTCTGAGCGACTGAGGGAACCCCCTGTGCTGGCTTGCCTATCAGTTTCCGACTCTGAGCGGCTAAGGTTCCCCTGTGCCGGCTTGCCTATCAGTTTCCGATTCTGAGCGACTAGTGGTCCCCTGTCATCGCTTGCCTATCAGTGATCAGTTCTGAGCGACTGAGGCCCCCCTATCCCTGCTTGCCTATCAGTAACTAGTCCTGTGCGACTGAGTCCTACCCCTTAGCTCGCCTATCAGGCTGGGAGCTGTGCGACAGGAATAGACCCTTAGCTCGCCTATCAGGCTGGGAGCTGTGCGACGTTGTTAGCCCCCTAGCTTGCCTATCAGGTTGGGAGCTGTGCGATCGGTTTAGCCCCTTAGACTGCCTATCAGGTTGGTAATTGTGCGATCGGTTCAGACCCCCTTGGATTGCCTATCAGGTTGTATTCTGAGCGATAGAAGATTAGCCCGGATTGAAAGTATACTAACCCAAATTTATACCCCGTAGTGACTCGTAATCGCGCCGCTACACCCATCAATTTCATCAGCTGTTCTGTAAGGCATAGATGCAGAGTAGTGTAGCACTAACCCGGCGGATGCAATCAGACTCAACTGGCACCCAGGTTATGCCACTGGCGAGTCTGCCGCCCCCTCCCGCTAACCGCTGTCCAAGCACTCCCCTGGGCTCTGATGACTTGTCTACAAGCCCAGTACGGCTGCACAACGCTGATTGGCGTCATCACCCGTCGTCCCCTTGGTTGCCCGCCGTCGTCGATGACGTTCGTCAGCAGTTCGTCAGCCAGAATAGGAAGTGGGAGCCGTCAACCCAGGACCGGGTGGAAAGTGACATACCCCTGCGGGTAGGGAACACCATTGCATATAGAGCTGTATTTTTAACAGCTACATGTAAAATCAAACAAACCAACCTGCTAATAGGATGATAGCAGCAATTATAATCGCAACCACAGCACCGGTTCTGAAAACAAAGTTGTTTCAAAAATTTTAAACAGATTAAAAAATCTAGGTATTGAACAAACGGTAAATAAACTTTAAATTATGAACTTTTGAAAAAAAATTACGGAATAGCAAATGGACAACAGGACGGTTTCCAAGTGCCCATGTAGGGCCATGTGCAGCACCAAGTGTAGTTGTCCCAGTCAGTCGGTTGTGGACAGTAAGCCAAATACCCTGAGAGATTTTTCGGTCAGTAGTTGACTAGAACTTGCACAATAACGATATCAAAATAATTTTTGTTTTTTTTTCTTTGAAAAAATGCGCAAAACAGTTTGTGAATCAATTTTTTACTTGCTGATGCATCAAGGCTCACCATATCCAGACGGACACCAGTATATCCTTCGGTTACCTAATCTACCCTCGATATAATGATAAATCGGATCGTTTAGGCCTTGTGCTTCGGCGTAATATGCTGCAAGAAAAAAAAACGTTTACTTTTTTATAAATAACAAAGTTTAAAAAAACGAAATTTTTATTCAAAACAGTTTCAACCTGTAGCCATGAACAGCACCAGCGCTGCCAACCAGTGCAGTGGCCTGATACCGAGAATATCCATTTTTGATCGTTTTTCACTGAAAGTAAGCAAAATTGATATAAACAAAATTTGTGGATACCATTGACTGTTGTTGGGTTTCAAAAGCAGTTTCAAAAAGAATTTTGTAACTCAGAAACCTCAAGGATGAAAGAACAATTCATAACAGGAGTTCCAGATCAAATACAGGCAACATTTTTGTCAACATTTTAAAAAAGGTAAAATGATAAAAACTACTGTTGAAAAAGCAGTGGCTGATAATAATGTACAAAAGTGTAAAACGTGCAAAATAAGATCGGTAAAATAAAGTGCCATATTTGTGGACACAATAGTTCAGCAAGCAACACAACTGGCGCACACCACACCAAACAGACGTACGTTCGCATGCCCTGTTGTTTGCAATGACTCAGCAAGACATACATTGCACACAAACGCACTTTCTTGAATCACATCGAGAAATGGTTGAATTTGTCATCAGACAACATATTCTGTTGACCATGCACGAATATAAAACATCTGTCTTCTTTCTCGTTTACTAAAATTTCTAAGGCCAACATTCAAAATGTGTGTGCAGCGCGTAAATAGCAGAAAAAATTACAAAAGAAGCTGCGGTTGGCTTGTTTGCGATCCTGCATGGGAATTGATCAATCAATAATAAATAAAAATCTTTTTGGCGTCAAAGTTCAATCCCAAACTTTGGCATCTTTCGAGGTGGCCAACTTATGCTGATCGGTTCTAGGGGGTGCCTTTGCCACACCCACTCCCGGCATTTTTTGTTGCGAATGGGCACAAGGCTGAAGTAGGATTTTCAAACTAACTTCAGTGGGAAACTTGTATTCTGGTATCTTGAATTTGCTCGATTGACCTAAAAATAAAAGCATAAAGCACAAAGTTGCGCCCAGTGGGGGATCAATGCATTTTGATTTTTTTCAAATCAATGCAAAGAATTAACTTTCAAGTCTGATTCTGTCTGGTTTAAATAAATTATGATATGATCATTGAGTTTCGTCGACCAACAGTAATAAAAATGTGCTTTCATTTTTGAAAATTGCCTGGATTTTGATTTTCCATCTGAGTGAAAAATCAAAGCAGACACAAAAAAATCAAAACATAAACGTTTGTGAAACCCACTTCGATTCAAGGGCAGTATGGATTCGCTGCCTTTCGGGATTGGGATCGGACAGGGGCCGAAAGCGCACAAACGGCACTTATTTTTCAGCTTCTTAACCACGTTTTTCTACTTAGGAAGATGCAACATGGAATTGCATATTTTCTTTTCTTTGGATTGAAAACTAAACGAAAACGGTTTTTGGCTGGCACACTTTTTCAAAACATCCACAGTCGAACTGTATAGTATGGGGAATCAGCTGATTGGTCGACCGAGCGGAGGCTGCTCACTCCACACCCTTTTTTCGTAGATCTGGATTCTATTGAAACTTGTTTCTTTTGAACGAGTGTGAGTTTCTAGCACTATTTTCGTGCTAAAATAAAACTGAAAAAGTTTGAGACTGCGAAAATGAGTTTTTTGTTCAACAGCAAAGCTTTTTTTTGTTTGACGACGTTTGACGAAATCTGCCGTCGCTTGATTTTTGCGTGTGAACTGAAAGATAAAAGCTTGAAAGGATTGCGCTATGTACAGTCGAACTCACTAAAATGTGGAATCAGCTGATTGGTCGACCGAGCGGAGGCTGCTCACACTCCACACCCTTCTTTTTTCGTGGATTTGGATTTTATTGAAACGTGTTTTTATGAATTTCCAGCACCCTTTTATGCGAAAAAATAAACTCAAAGGTTAGAGCCCGCGAAATTTAGAAAATTTTTATTCCACAGCTCAACTCAAAATGCATTTTTTGTTGTTTGACAACGACGACGACGTCGTCGCTTAATTTTTGCACGTGAACTGAAAGATAAAAACCTGAAAAGAGTGCGCTGTGCTTGGTTTGCTGCGTGCACCAAATGAATGGACACAGCAGTTTACAAAAAATAACTTAAAAACGGTCAAAATGAAGGATGAAAGCAAAGTCGTCATCGTGTATTTGAAACTTGGAACTCATTTTAAAAATTGCGGTCGGTCAACTGGGAATAAAACCCACTTCAGCTGGGTGCAGTTGTTTTACGGGATGGAGTAGGGAGAAAGGCTGGCTCGACGGGTCTGCCCCCCAGCATGTTCTGACTTTTGTGCTTCCAAAATCAAAGACCAAAAAAGCTACAAGAATTCTTGCTGAATTCTGACTTCTGTCGCAATGTTTTTTCAGGCAAGTAAATGTGGAATAAAAATTTTCTGAATTTCGCGGGCTCTAACCTTTGAGTTTATTTTTAGCATAAAAAGGGTGTTGGAAATTCATAAAAACACGTTTCAATAAAATCCAAATCCACGAATAAAGAACGATGCGGAGTGTGAGCAGCCTACGCTCGGTCGACCAATCAGCTGATTCCACATTTTAGTGAGTTCGACTGTACACGAGCTGACGAGCACGAGACTGTCCGGCAGCCGATCTGATGCTCCGTTTCACACAACGCACAATGACACTTGCCAACAAATTGATATCAAGCCTTTTTATTCACCTTGAACGATTTGCCTGTTTCGTGCGACGACGTCTGGTTTGCCGCCGCCCAATTATGTTTTCTGGTCGGGTACGGCTCACTCGGGTCACTCACCTCGAGGTCGAACAGAAGCAGAGAACAAACCAACCGCCACCACAGAAATTCGAGTCATTCGACATTTGCTTGCAAACGAACCAGTGTCGTCGTCGTGTTTTCCGATAACCAGACAGCAGCAAAAATTTTGGAACTTGTGTTTTTCGCTTGGTTAACGTAAACATACAAACAACATTTCTCTCTCGACGTTCTTCTGTTGCATTGCTGCAATGAAAACACCCGAATTCGAATTTCTGCCCCACTGCCAGACAATTACAAACCACAAACAAAACTAGAGCGTGAAATATCAAGAAAAAGAACTGGAGCTATTTTTAAATAAAAATACCAACCCGACTAGGGTCGTTGCCCTTCTTTTCTAAAAACCGACACGCTCGTTGTCGGATATTGTTTAAACGGCCCTAATTCTAACCCTAATCCTAAAGCATAATCCGAAGCCTAACATGATCCTAACCTAATCCTAACCTAAGCCAAGCCTTTTCAGAAAGGAAGATGTCAGTGGTCAGTTCTAAAAAAAAAATGAATAGTGCTTGAAAAGTGAATAGTTCTACTCCAGGGTGTCCCAAAATTTAGACCTTGACAAATTCCGGTTGAATACTTGAACCACAAGTTCATCTTTGACCGAAGTTTCCCATTGATTTTTTTTTATTTTTTTTTATTTGTACGCGCGCCGGTTCCGGAAACCCGAAGGTACCAAACTCCGGCGGAGACGGGCAATACTGCCCCGAGCCCAATTTTACCCTCGGCTCAGGAGGGAATAATAGACCATTAGATGTTCATTGGTCACTCTAATTTTCCACGAGTATGTCTTGTCCACAGCGAGGTTCGAACCCGGTACCTACAGAGTACAGAACTGTAGGCCGAAGTTCTACCGCTACGCCATGGACGCGACATTGATTGGATTGATATTTTAGTTTCCACGGAAAACTGTTTGTCTTTGAAGTTCATGTCTCGATTATTTTTCCAGAATTTCTCAAAGACTAACTTTTGGAACACCCTGGAGTAAAAATGTTCACTTTTCAAACACTATTCACTTTTATAGAACTGGCCACCGAACAATTGCGTTTTGAGCAAGTTCTTGTTGGGGCCGGAGCGTGTGCACGCGCGCTAGTGGATCATGAGCATGCCGATGCAGGTGCGCGTGCTTTTAATAAAGAAGCTTCTCGGTCAGCTATCCGGTCTAGGGTTGTTAAAAAAAACAAAAATCGTCATTTTTGTTTAAAAAAAAAAAAAAAAAAATTAAAAAAAAAAAAAAATTTTAAAAATCAAAGTTGTGCTAAATCAATCAGGGAGTCCGAAGAACCACATATGATATGCAAGCGCCTCCCGAATGACTCCCATATGACGGAACTTTGCAGATTTTGTTTTGGTGACCTCAATTACCCCTTTTCCAAACCGTCACCATGCCTCTTCTTGTGTTTTGACCTCCAAAACGTCACTAATTGTCCCCAGCTAAACTAATGCTAAAGTGAAGACAAACATACCGCCTTGAAATTCGATCAATTCTTCTGATGGTGTTGCGACGACACGACACGAAGCAGCAAGCAACCAGACAACGTAGCGCTTGCAAACGGAGCAGCGAGCACAATCGGACGCTCTGCGAGGCGAATCGTCACCTTATCTGCATCGGAAATGGTAGGCCAAGCTTTGGGACGCTCAAAAACTTCATCGCAGATGTTGTCGTAGCCAAAAATCAGTCGGTAAAACGGCCCAAAATCGACTGCTAAAGGTTTTACGAGGTATAATCAAAGAAAATTTTTGTTGAACTTTCGAAAAATTTTGCCAAAATTGAGGTTTTCAGAGCATATTAGAGGAAAATTTTTCGAATTAAAAAAAAAAAAAATCGGCATTTTTGTTTTTTTTTAATCACTTTTTTGTTCAAAAAAAATTTTCATTTTTGTTTAACAACCCTAATCCGGTCTCCTTGCAACCGTCCCTCCCCGCACCCCACACCTACACGGTCACTGCCCAGTCGTTGTTTTCAATTTATTGAACGTGCTGCCCTGGAATCCCCGCACCCCACACCTACACGGTCACTGCCCGCCCAGTCGTTGTTTTCAATTTATTGAACGTGCTGCCCTGGAAACCAATAAAAGCGAAATTTATTTGATTTGAAACAAAAAAATTGGATAGCATTGGGTGGCAAAAATGGCAAATTGGGTTGGTTGTATGCCCGAAAACAGCATTTTACGCTGCTTAAAATCACTAATTTTGATGTATTTCCTATTTTGAGTTCAGTAGCGAAAGTGCGGGGGGGGGGTGGGGGGGTCCACCCCCCCCTCAGCCGAAAATCCCGTAAAACTACATAGCTAAACCGGAGCAGGAGCCGATCTCTGATCCCGATGTTTCATGGGCATAATTCCACAGACAACAAAATACATCCTGCAAATAAAGAAATCCTACGCTTGGAGACTGAATAAGCGTCCTAAAACGTTCTGTTTCTGAGTATTATACTGCTGTTGAATAAGTTCACTGAAGTTGTCGCTAGCTCGTAGATGTTGAAGTTGGCGACCTTGCCATGGTCACCACGGGCGAATGCTGAGCGACTTACGGTCAGTAAAATCAATGCGCTGAAAATTGAACGTGGAGAGCTGTTCTGAGCAAACGTGGATGAAAAACAAGTTTCCGTAATCTCTTCGCGGTTCTTTGTGAGCATAAAACTACGCGGAAAACAAATGATGCAAAAATTGCATGAAAGAAGTTCAAATGTTCAACTGCAGTCGAGGCTGCCCAGACGGCGCGATACAGGGAATCAGTCGAAATCAATTAAAATACGAAGCAATTGAAAAAAGAAACAAGTCGGGTGGGAAACTATTTCTCAATTAAACGATTGTCAGCAGGTCGGCGCAGTGTGTACGCGTGTCCGTTTATTAAAAGTTGAAATCGACGACGAGAGAGAATGTCCGCATGTGAGTAACAGAACCGTAATTTTCTTGATGTTTTTCCTCAATCCCAATGCGACACTCCACTCGCACAGGTCGTGGTCAATCAATCAAGCAGCTGCTTCACTTTCCCAGCTTGTTCAATGACGTCGTACCGCGAACGGCAGAGAGCTTTCGTCAACTGTGCACCGGCGAAAAGGGCATCGGCAAATCGGGCAAACCGCTGCACTACAAAGGCTGCATGTTCCACAGCGTGATCCCGGGATTCATGATACAGTCGCGTTGTGTGCACGCCACACCTGGGCGACGGTTGAGGGGACGGAACGTGCCACGTGGTGAATCTGTGGTCAGCCAGCACCAGCACGCATTACAACAGAGTTGGTGGCAGATTCACCACGTAATCCAGCACCAGGCTGTCGCACAAGTGTGGTGTGTTATCACGAAAAAGAACCTGAATTTCCCCTTTGTGCAAAACCTGAACCTGAATTTAAATCGAGTGCACCATCGTGCTTGACGTGAATGCTTCGTCTCAACTCTGTCCGTCTAACCGTTTCCAGGGTCGCCATTTCACGCGCGGCAACGGCACCGGCGGCGAGTCTACAGAACGACGTTTGCCGATGAAAACGTTCGCGTCCGCCACACGACAAAGGGAATGCTGAGCATGGCAAACGCGGGCAGGACACCAACGGCTCGCAATTCTTCATAACGACCATCGGCACGCCTTAGTGCGGCCGGGTTTTTTTCTTTTTCATTCGAACGCCAGACGGACGAATATCGTTGAAAAAAGAAAGGACCAAAAAACACCATTCTTTAATTCAATCAAATTTACTGGTCACTCGGTCAGTCAGTGAACTGGGTGACAGCACAGCAAGTCACAAGCCAAAAAAACATATGCACAAAGAATCCAGTTCGCAAACTAGCAAAGATGGCACATCGCCAATAGTAAATAGACCAGCAACTCACTGTTCCATCCATCACTGTTAATGCAAACGTATCATTTGTGCTTGAAATGAAAACAGGAGGCAAAGTCCAAACACGGAAACAACAACATTAACGCGAATTATCTTATTTTTTAAACGTTGAACAAATTTTCTAAAGACGAAACAACAAAAGCTGAAACGAAAGGACAACAAACCATATGAGTTCAAAAACATTGATAATTACATCTTGCAGTGGAAACCTGACGCCACATCTATATATTCAACATGGACAAATACAGCATGCTTGCTTAAACGTGTCACTTTTTTCCGAAAGAAAGAACAGGATCGTAACGTTGCAAAAAGACACATTTTGCCCACAAGTGCGTGCTTGATTTCAACCAAACCGTCCTATACATGTCTTAATCTAATTCAAATAATTTCGCATGCTTTCCGTGTCTTGTGGAAGAAAGGTGACAGGTTCAAGCAAACATACTTTACACGTTCAGGTGTGGCGAAACAATCGGCGAAACAAACAAACAAACAAACAAACAAACAAACAAACAAAACCTATACACCCCTCGGCGGGGCTCGATCCCGCGAGCGCACAGACTGTAGTCTAACGCACTACCACCAGGCCACGAGGGTGACAAACGTTTCGCCGCACTCTCGTCCGTGTCCTTCGTGTGCGTGCGTTTTCTGGCACCACTGCTGCCACCCTTCTTCGCCGCCTCCAACATTTGTCCGAGACCGAACGGATCGTCCTTTTGTTCTTAACGTTCGAACTGCACGTCACCGTCGCGCGCGCGTTCGCGTCCGTGCCCTCGAAGCTTTTGTCCGGCACGAATCTGCCGAGTAAACAAGCAATCGGTGCTGTTGCTGGCAACGGTGGGCGGGGCTGACGACAACGCTGTTTTGCTGTGTTTCAATGTCCCCGGTTGCAAAAAACCAATAATACATTTTATTCTCCATGGAAAAAGTTGTTTTCAAAAATAAGAAACGACACCAAACAACAACAAACACAAAAAACCACCAAACAACCACCACCCAAACACCCCCAAACACAAACACTCCCAGCTTGTTCAATGACGTCGTACCGCGAACGCGCAGAGAGAACTTTTGTCAACTGTGCACCGGCGAAAAGGGCATCGGCAAATCGGGCAAACCGCTGCACTACAAAGGCTGCATGTTCCACAGCGTGATCCCTGATTCATGATACAGTCTGCAGCAGTAGTACGCCATTCTGGGCGACGGTTGAGGGGATCGAACGCCACGTGGTGAATCTGTGGTCAGCTAGCACTAGCATATCGGCATTACAACAGAGTTGGTGGCAGATTCACCACGTAATCCAGCACCAGGCTGTCGCACAAGTGTGGTGTGTTATCACGAAAAAGAACCTGAATTTCCCCTTTGTGCAAAACCTGAACTCTGAATTTAAATCGAGTGCACCATCGTGCTTGACGTGAATGCTTCGTCTCAACTCTGTCCGTCTAACCGTTTCCAGGGACGCTATTCTCAATGCGCGGCAACGGCACCGGCGGCGAGTTCACAGAACGACGTTTGCCGATGAAAACGTTCGCGTCCGCCACACGACAAAGGGAATGCTGAGCATGCAGCAAACGCGGGCAGGACACCAACGGCTCGCAATTCTTCATAACGACCATCGGCACGCCTTAGTGCGGCCGGGTTTTTTTCTTTTTCATTCGAACGCCAGACGGACGAATATCGTTGAAAAAAGAAAGGACCAAAAAACACCATTCTTTAATTCAATCAAATTTACTGGTCAATGGTCAGTCAATGAACTGGGTGACAGCACAGCAAGTCACAAGCCAAAAAAACATATGCACAAAGAATCCAGTTCGCAAACTAGCAAAGATGGCACATCGCCAATAGTAAATAGACCAGCAACTTCCACTGTTCCATCCATCACTGTTAATGCAAACGTATCATTTGTGCTGAAATGAAAACAGGAGGCAAAGTCCAAACACGGAAACAACAACATTAACGCGAATTATCTTATTTTTTAAACGTTGAACAAATTTTCTAAAGACGAAACAACAAAAGCTGAAACGAAAGGACAACAAACCATATGAGTTCAAAAACATTGATAATTACATCTTGCAGTGGAAACCTGACGCCACATCTATATATTCAACATGGACAAATACAGCATGCTTGCTTAAACGTGTCACTTTTTTCCGAAAGAAAGAACAGGATCGTAACGTTGCAAAAAGACACATTTTGCCCACAAGTGCGTGCTTGATTTCAACCAAACCGTCCTATACATGTCTTAATCTAATTCAAATAATTTCGCATGCTTTCCGTGTCTTGTGGAAGAAAGGTGACAGGTTCAAGCAAACATACTTTACACGTTCAGGTGTGGCGAAACAATCGGCGAAACAAACAAACAAACAAACAAACAAACAAACAAAACCTATACACCCCTCGGCGGGGCTCGATCCCGCGAGCGCATAGACTGTAGTCTAACGCACTACCACCAGGCCACGAGGGTGACAAACGTTTCGCCGCATCTCTCTCGTCCGTGTCCTTCGTGTGCGTGCGTTTTCTGGCACCACTGCTGCCACC